>JBBIGC010000007.1:9687299-9701307 GCA_037576955.1 Lepidarchus adonis
GTGTGTGTGTGTGTGTGTGTGTGTGTGTGCGCGCGCGCGCGCGTGCGTGCGTGTCCGTGCGCTCGCGAGCGCATTTTACGAGCTTGCTTATGTTATCCGCTCTGTTGTTCGAAACCCCTCGGCTACTGCAATGGCATCACCTCCATTAGTTCGTACCTGCAATGCAGCTGCTGAAGCTTTGGCCACTTGGCCCCACTCTCAACAGGCGAATTAAAAATGTAGAACATGTGTGAACGTTTTCCCTTCCTCGCACACACGAAGACAACCGTCCGGCCAGTTAACCGTAAACGGGGTGTTTACAAAAACAGAGTCAACTGCACATTTCATCCATCCCAACAGTCCAAGATCATGTCAATGACGCGCCACATTGGCTTTAATTATTCACGCTGGGGGTTTCATTCGCAGAGAAACCCTCTAACCGCTGGTAAACAACGGACATATGTCAAGATGGCGTTTCCATGGATACGAAGCCATAAATATCGACCCAGTATCCAGGCCTGACCACTCTGATCTATAATGGTGCCACTGGGCAGCAGCCTGTGGGAAATCAGACGCAGTGTCTGCGGGGTTACGCCGTCGCTCTGCTGGAGCTCGAGCATCACAGTGGGACGGGGGGGAGATGGGGAGATTGGGTGACTTTGGGGAGGGAGAGTTAAACTGGTTTGACTTGAATAATGTAAAGAGTAGAGCAATAACGTGCTTGTGTGCTCGGCTCTTTAAGAACAACAGTAACCAGAACATCCGCTCTCTCTCCGGTGAAACATGTCCTGAATCCTCACTGCGTCTGTGTCCCCACGTAGGTCGTGTTAGTCTCACATAAAGTTGAACTTGGCTGTAGTCGCATCTTCGGTTCGTTCCACCTTAAAATGATGCAGCAGCTGCAGCGCGGCGCCTCGGCTCCGATTCTGTATCTACAGCTATGACCAGTGTGTTATCACTAAGCATCCTCACAGAATCGCCTTCTTCCTGTAAAACAGATGCTCTTCCACTCTTCCTCTCAGCACAGAGGCTATTAGGTTCTCAGGCGCTTCGGTCCGCACAGAAAACACAACGCTGCCACATTTCACCCCCAGGTGATGGTTAATACTTAGCACAGCGTCGCTTGAAAAACAGATCGCTTGAAAAACAGATCGGTTGACAGAAAAGCGCCGCTTACCTTGTACTGTAAATTTCAGTCGAGGGGATTTCTCGGCCAGAACTATAGAAAAGAGGGTCAGAAGAATCGGGTTCATGTTTCTGAGATGGATTAGGGCCAACAGACGACGTTGCAGTCAGAAAAATCTACGAAACAATACAGAACCACTCGCTCGCAGGTTTAGGTTGCAGCTTAACACGCAGCATCGATCCCCGAGCTCGTCTAAACCCTCCTATCCCTCACCATCTCCGAGAGGAAGTCGGGGTGATGGGCTGTACGTCACACTCACCGAAAGGGAGAGGAGGGCTGAGAAAGATGTCCAAGCTTTAAACAGTCTACCCGCTTTTCAGTGCTACCTTGCTCATACTGTTCTTACAATAAAACCACCATTCTGTGTTTGTGAGCAGGTCTGACAGCCTGCACTTTGTGTTTAGCATGTTAGGCCTGGAAGTGCAAGGCGCGAGTCAATTTATTTCTTTGTGGTGTCCACCAGTTTATTTCCTCAAACATGCCATTTATATCCAGGGATCCAGGAATCCATTCTAGTTAATTTATTGGGCACTAATTCAGGAATCTAACTGACACTGGCATTGACAATTGAAAGCAGTGCTCTGGAGCAGCCACACACGAGCCAGAATTTCCCATTCCAAATGCATTGGCTAGATTGGTGTAAAACACCAACAATTAAGCTGTTCCACCAGTTCAAGCTAATCAAATTTATTCACTGAGGTTAATAATGTCACTTAGAGTTTCATTACATAATGAAATCCAACATTTACTGTAATGTGAAAAAAACCTTCCAAGGATATTATTGACTTTTTTTTTTTTACGTATTTGAACAAACAAGCATACCATCTTTGATACAAAGGCTACATTGAAAGGTGATTATAGATAATAACAAGGCCTTTTGTAATAATGTGCTCTGGACAATAACCATACACATGTGTAGTGTAGACCAAAGACACTTTTTGAAGAAAAGAATCTCATAAAACCATGAAGCATGTTTTTGCTTTGTTTTTTCAGGTCTTGGACAGCTTGGTTCAACTATGAATTCTTCACCATATAAAAGAGTGCATGAAGACAATGACCATCTGTCCAAAAGTGGAAGTTGAAGAGGTGGACATGCCAATAGGATAGTAACCCTAAGCACACTAGCAATTCCACCAGTTGAATTGTAAAGAAAACAGAAAAACAAATAAAAATGCAACTGAATGAAATTCCCATCACATTGATGGAAATTATGTTAAATGCTTACAAGAAGTTTTTCTCTGCTAGGAGACAATACTACTGTACATACTGAGGCCAGGATGCTCCCTGAGTGCCATTGGTCGCTGCCCACTAGGGGTGTGACAAAATATTGATATGGTTCACATTATATGATAATCGATAAGCTGACAGCAATATTGACATTTAAATTAATAATCATTCGCTGCCAACCTGACTCAACAGCGTTGCTACTTCTTCTCTCCTCTGGGTGGCACTGCTTGACTGAGTGCAGGAGATTAGGGTGAAAGATGAACCCATCAGATAGATTGCAGAGACAGCTTGGGTGAGAGACGCCCCAGCCACATTTAAATCTAAAGTCTGACTTTGGGTTTTAAAACAGACTTGTGATTGTGATTACTGTATGTCTGTGCATCTGAATGACACTACAAGCAAACTGTCAACGTGAGTAAGCACACTTTGGAGAGCTTCTTTAAAAGAATTGTGTGTCCCCTGTCAACATAGCATTTGCTGAACTTTTCTCAACAATGATTTAGATCAGAGAAGTGTAACTCTACATAGTTTGTCTGGTATACACAGGGTTAAACTAGCTGCCTGTAGTGGAAGTGTTTCATTAGGAGCAATGCATTGTGGACTATGTAGTGTCTGGTGCAGGAAACTAGGTTATAGGTATAGGGAATTTTAGTTCGGTTAGTAGCACGATGCTTGCACAACTTGCCCAGTTACAAAGGGGGACAGAGGTGAAACCCTGAAGCTGAAGGAATGGTTTCCTCACGCTTCCAACCACGGTAGCACGGGAAAGGTAACAACAGTGTTGCTGTTACTTATGTAAATTAATAACACATCCCCATGTTTCTGTGATATATCACTATGTCATTGCCATGTGATATATTGATTATTGCAGAATCACTGTATCGCAATATTATTGTTATCATTGGCCATGTGTTGCATATTGTATTGTGAGATTCCCACCCCTACTGCCCACTGCTCCACGTGTGCATGTGTGATGGGTTAAATGCAAAGGTCACATTCCGTTGTGGTGCAGTGAGTGTGATGGTGTGTTCACAATGACAAATATTCACTTTCACTTCACTCACTTCACTTTAAGAGATGTTTTTTCACAGCACTCAATGTCTGGGAAGGATACATGGAGTTTAAAAAATAGATATATTATAATCTGTTAGCATCTGCCCAAAAATCTGAAACTAGATCATACCATAAAAAACATTACATATTTCATATTTGTGCTGTAGATAATGTTTCAAAATATAGCATTTGCCTCTAAGCTCCCTCTTCAAATATTTGCTTTTGGCTCCACTTAGTGGATGCTATTGTCACTGGCATACAACTACACTAAGCAAGAACTGGCCCTAATACTTCCTCTTCATATTTATGAATAAAGCCCACACAACCCCTATGAATATGTGTAGTGTTATCATGCAAAACAATTTCTGATTACTGTGTCAAAATAAATTTTCTGTCACTTCAAAAATGAACATGAATTTTTCAGCATGTTTTGCTGTTATTAAACGTGTAAGCTGTGAGATAATATCCTGTATTTTATCCTTTAGTTAGAATTAACATTTAATAGGTTTTACTTTGATGTGTGAACTCACATTCCTGCATGTAGCAGATAATACCGCATGATACTCTATCTACGGTCTGGACGCATCTGCAGCCAGACAGACCTATATAACAGATTGAGTCTTCCAGAGGTAATCCTAAAGGGTTTAAACTGCTGGTCATACACGTGATTATCATCCTTTTTTTCTGGGTTATTCCCGGCTAGTGCATGAGCAAATTCTCTTACTGCAGAATCCCAAATAAAGCAGAGAGAGCTTGATTAAAGTCTGCAGCATGGCAACAGCATTGAAACAGAACGGTGAACTTCTGCCTCTACATTCTGTCCTCTAACCTGTCAAACATCAGATTTATCAACATTCATCTCACTGAGCAACTTCACTGTTTAATTTCATTATGAAAATCGAATGAGCAAGGTGCAAAACCAGTAAATAAAACTGACAACTGAGACAGGTGGAGGAAATCACTTAAGAAGCAAAACAAATGGGACTAATATTTATGATGAGTCAAATGCAAACATTAGTCTTTAGTCTACTATACTATGCAGTGTTTGAAATAAGCCTTTATTTTAAAAAAAGACACATTTAGAAAACATGACTCAATATTTGTTTTATTTAATAATGCATTGTCAACAAATGAAATTATTTTAAAAGGGTGCATTTTTGTCATGTTTGTTTAAGTAGGTTGAACAACAAGACAATGCAATTGCTGCTCAGTCAGCATTTGCATTTGTGTTAAAGTTCAAATCCATACCTACAATTCACAAATAAGTTAGTAAAGCAACATTGTGTGACACAAGTAGGCCTATACAATATGTACATTACTTACATTTTATTGCAAAGCATTACATTTCTGCATTGCTAAGACACATCCAACTAGTTTTATGAATTAAGTATAATTTACCATGTCAGAAAACATGCATTAACAGGAATAATAAAATACATGAAAGTATTGCCTTGTGTCAGTCCACAAAAAATAACATAAAAAATACTGAATACTTTAAACAAAGCTCTATCATAGTATTCATATTTTCAAGTGCAAACAACCCAAATACTACTTTACACAAAAGTGATAACAGGCTGAAAAGCAAATCATTTACTATTGCAACTGGTACTATTATTAATAAATGTTTATATTCTAATGCTTACAATGCAGTTATTATTCTGCTTGTTTCTGGGAAAACGATCAATGTTTCTTTGTTAAAATCCTAACACTATTAGGCTTCAAGAAAAAAGCCCCTTATTAGTATATAGTTAAGCATTATTTGCAGTGGTAACCAAAGTATACTAAATATTTCTACTAGGGATGCACCAAAATTCTGGCCACTGAAATGGCAAAATTGTAAAAAAAGAATACAATGATGCTTGTTCCTTTTGCTTTCCTGTACCTGTCAGTGCAGATGCACCCAAGAAGTTCAATAAATAAACTGTAAATAATTAGAGAAACCTTTGGCAATGTGAAAATATTTCACAATTTGTACAAGGTACAAAACACTGTTCATTCAAGTATCAAGAGGGGATGCAATGCCCCAAAAAGTTCAGAATCTAGAATACTGCAAAACAACAGAGGCTGCAAAACCAACCCCATCTGTAGCTACAGATTTTAAAGGAGGGGGGCAGGGGGGAATCACACCAAAACAAATGTGCAAAGAATAACTAAAAAACATATTGCCTTGAATGAACAGCTATTAGCTCCAATATTGTTAAGAATTGAATAAAAAATTTATGTTGCAACACATACTGAAGTGTATTTTAGTAAGTTTACTTTAAGTTTACTTCAAACTTTCAATTTTCTGCTTCAGTTTTGACCCAGTGATCTGAACATTTTGGTGCACCTCTAACATCTATAATTGTCTATTTATACAGTATAATAGCTGAGAGATTTCTAAACTCTTTGATTAACATTCATAATATTAACACTGTCATAAAACAGACATTAAACTAATTAATAATGAAATATTATTTATTAAAGACAAATACAGTAATATGCAATTTGACAATTCCAGCCCATTTGTGGCAGATCAAAATTTGCTGAGGCTAACATTATATTTCTATTTACAATAACAATAACCTTCTTAATGTGTGCCTGCATTGTTTTCATTCTACTATTCAAGGCATGCTTTACAGTGCCAATGCCAGCTAATTCCCAGTTTTTCCTAACATTACAGCAAGGAATTATATTTTTAAAAAGTAATTGTTTTTTTAGAATAATGAATATCAAACTAGCAAAACTGACACCATACTGACTTCTTTAATATGTTAACAAGAAGTAGCACTGAAAGCATGTGCTAAAACAAATCTGAGTCCAAGCTAATTTCCTTTCTGGTGTATTTTGCTTAATGTACTACTGCTATCTCCCCACCATAATTTTTATAATCCTTCAATGACTTCATATGAGCTTCATTGTAAATCTCCCAGTATCTGCCCCATCACCACCCCCTCCCATAGATGAACGTGGCACAAAGTCAATGGTGGCTGTGTGCTTGATCTGGCCCTTACTTTGGCTCCAGAAGAACATAAATACAAAACAGATAGCCACTGAACTTAGGAACGAAAGAAAGCCCATAGTAGTAGCTATGACAAGAGTCTTGGCATCAAATGGGTAAGGGTTTGACACTTGCTCTGAAGAGTTGGTAGAAGGAGGTAACGAGGTTTCAACCCATCGCTCATCAGAGAAATAGGGACTGGTGTAGTTTCGAGGGAAACTACGGACCTGAAGACTTGCAGAGATGCTGTCATTCCCTGCAGCATTTGCTGCAATGCATAGATAAGTACCAGTGTCCTGTACTTGAGCATAACGCACCTCCAGACTTCCATTTGACAGTACCCGTATTCGCCCCATGGAGCTAAGTGGTGTCTGATGAGGTGACAGCCAGGTAATAGAAGGTGGTGGATGACCACTGGCTTTGCATTCAAACTGTACATTTGTTCCCTCATCCACACTAGCTTCTTGCAGCTGTCGGTCCACGATCTGTGCCTGCTTACAAATGAATGCTTCAGGTAGTTTTGCCTCTAAAAAGTCAGTGAACTCACCTATGATTACTTGCCCATGATTAGGGGCAAAACATGTAGGTTGGCGACCATCAAAGTTCAGCCTCAAATGTCTGCGCACTACCCACAGTAGCCGACAGTCACAAGTCAGGGGGTTTCTGTCCAGTCGCAAGGTCTGTAGGTTCCCCAATGAGTGAAAGGCACTCTCCTCCAGGGTGGTGAGTCGGTTTGAGGATACATTGAGCAGTCGAAAGTTTACCAGACCTCTGAAGGCACCTGGCTCAATATGCAGAAGGTTTCCACCTGCCAGGTGGAACTCCTGAAGTCGAAACAATTCCCCTAGCAGACTGCCCTGTATAGATGTGATTGGGTTGTAGGACAAGTCTAGGTAGCGTAGGTAGGACAGATGGCGAATGGAAGCATATGGTACGGCACTCAGATTGCAGTTGCTAATGACTAGGGTGGTGAGGTTGAGACCGATAAGGCTGTTGCTGTTTAAGGTTTCAAGGGAGGGCCACTGAAGGATCTGTAAGGTGCGTAACTGGTGCAGCCGACGGAAGGCATTGTTGGGCAAGACGCTAATGGTAAGTCTACGCAGACGCATTTTCGTCAGGCTCTGGAGCTGTGAAAATGCTTCAGTAGGGATGGAGGTCAGGTTACTGCGGTCCACGTTCAACTCCTGTAAGCTCTGCAGACCAACAAAAGCCCTCTGAGAGATAAACACTAAGTCATTTTCTCCAGCATTCATTTCCCGTAAGTTTCCCATCTCCTGAAATGTGTAGTCCAGAAAGACAAGTATCTCATTCTTACTGATGTCCAAGCTGCGAAGGTTGGGCAGGCCAGAGAACACACCTACAGGGATGATCTTTAGGCGATTGTTTCTGATTCGTAAAAATTTAAGATTCTTAAGTCCCTGGAATGCCTCAACCTCTATCATTGATATGATGTTCTGACTTAGGTCCAGATCCTCTAGCTTGGACAGGCCATAAAATTGTCGCCGACTCAAAGTCTTTAAGCGGTTGCCAGAAAGGTCTAAGCGCTTGGCATTGTTAGACAATCCTTCAGGAACACCTGTTAGATGTTTGGTGGAACAGTTGACCTCTAGTGTGTTCTGTTGACAGATGCACTTTTGTGGGCATGGCCAGGATAGATTGGATGCTGATAAGTTTACACACCACAGCAGGAGAAGTGCCCACGCCCCCTGGTGGCCACACACCTCCACAAACATCTTACCTCCTGCCTGCTGGGAAACAGAAAAAGTGTCTGTCAGGGAAATTTTCAGCAGCTATTCAACATATCATGACATATTGGCACAAATGAAGCGGAATCATCAAGTTAAATATTAAGAGTATTATTTGCTTGGTGTTATTATTACTCTTTAATTGTAATTAGTGACCTTGTGACACATCCAGTTACTAACAGGGATCAAATAAAATGTATCTGAGCAGCTCAATATAAAACATTACCTATTGCTTCTTAGGTAAAGCAATAAAATGAAGTAAATTCAGCATATAAATTAAACAATTAATAAGTTTGTACGAATTCAATGGTGTGAGACTCACCACAATCCTTTTGTTGAGCAAGTTCTCATAACCAGTTTTTAATGTTCAGATGTGGGTTGAGTGCAGTCGTATTCTTAGTTGATTCAGCTCTAGACAACCTAAGAAACAAAAACATATTTACAAATTTATAAATATGTATGTTATTTTAAGGTCATGCTCCTAGTATTACATATTATGATTGCTAACAATAATAAAAATGACAAAACATTATAAGAATCCCATACAGTTTGTACCTTTAACAAAGCAGCTGGTGGACAGCGTGTTTAAGTTCCATGTGGTGTGCACAGTAACAAGCTCTCCTTCTGACCAGTTATATGGAGCAGAGCATGCTGGGAGACAGCTGAAGGGGCTAATGTAAGAAGACAGGTCTATATGTTATGTTACATTTACACTGGCCAATGGTTTAACCTGGGGTCAGGTAGGTGCATGTGGATAAAATTGGGCTTAAATTAGGACTTAGTGACCCCTGCATGCTGGGCAGCCATTTGACACATAACACAGCCACCTTATCAAAAATGTATTTTATTTCCAAATGTAAGCTCATAACTATTATGATCGCAAGTTCATTGTCACAGGTCTTTCATGCTAACATTGTACTAGATCAAATCCAAAGTTTTTAACATTACATATTAAACAATGTGTCTCAGCACAACCTATGAATTGCAAATTAAGTCTGTTTTTTTGGCTTCAAACCCAAACCTGAAAGAGCAGAGAATTTTCACTGTGTAAGCAAATTGCTTTCCTGAAAATGAAAAGGCAGCAACAACTATTCTTGTCTCATTAACATCTAAGACACTAACAAGGACCAAGATCAATAATGTATTGAATTAACATACAGAATCTGAAAAAGAAAAAGCTATTAGGTAATTAGGTAGTGATCCTTGAAAAAGGGACTATTTTTATTAAAATTTTAGTCCTGACATTTAAAGAAAGTTCAGAGTTAGTAGTATGTGTCACTAAGTATTATTTTTTAAAATTGCAATATGTTGATATTGGTTAGGTATGAACTTAAACAATATGAAATTTGTTATTAACATCAACCAAGACACACTGCCAAAGGACTGCTACTAATGTGCACTATGTATCCATAAAACTTACTTAATTCAATCATTAGTAACAAATTCAAACCTGAGTAGTTGAAAGCCTCTCGCTTTTCTCTCTCACACAGTCAATTTTTCCATCTCTCCCTCAGAAGATTGAAGATGAAAGCAATTCTAAAGCTTTTCAATCTAGTTTCATCCCTGGTTTTTATGCAATGGGTATTCTACTGCATGGAAGAGCTGACTCATAATGTAGGGCTGGCAGAATGAGAGCTGGCCATTACTGTGCTATCTTAGCACCATGCAGTCTGTCTGTAAAGCACAGAGCCTGGTTTACACAAATTAAAGTGTTGATCCTTCTGTTCGATATTTGAGAGACGAGGACTGACAGGTGCACCAGATTAGAATGAGGAGAGCTCAGAAAGCAGTAGGAGTGACTCTCTCTCTCTCTCTTTCTCTCTGTCTGTCTGTATTCTGTATTCTTGCATTCATTATTCACTTCTTTATCTCAGTTTCAGTAGGATAGAGTTTCTTACACAACAACTTGCCACTTTACACACAGTTAAGTCTGTGATCATGCTCTTGATAATCAATAATGAATACAGTCTATATCTTTAATTGGTGAAAGCTTAGGCTGTTTTAATATAACACACCACTCTGGCACTGAAACTTTCTACTACCGTGTATCATATCATCCACAAAGTCTTTTGTGGATGAAATATTATAATAGAATTTGTTATAACAAAACTTATCCAGCATAATGTTACATAAAATTTGTACCAGACAAATTCTCTAATGCAAGCCACTACAACAGAAACTATGATTTTGTCTTGACCAGTATGATCACACACAGATATAACAATTTGTATGTAACAATAAAACAATGACTTAAGACTAGAGGTGGGAAAAATAATGATTGCTGTGATTACTACTATTTCATGTCACACTTTTCTGAACATATCATGGGTATCATCTTCTAGAACATGTACATAAATATGACACACGTCAAATGATCAAGATCTTATAAATACCCAGTATATATCTTATGCATATGACCTAAAACATCAACTGATTTGTAATAAAACATCAAGTAGATAAAGTGAACCCAATTAAACAAATGAGAAAATATTTCACTTTTATATTATACAATATTACACTAATACATACATAGGCACAATATTACATGCATATTGCATCTATCTTTCACTGAAACTGTAAAACACAGATAGATACCCAAAGTCTTTAATCACAATGGTTTTGACCCGAATGACAAAAGATGTGCATGTAAACCAGCCATTGGGATGACAATCGGACATGTGGGCACCATGTTATAAAAAAAAAACAGTATCAAAGTTTGTGAAAGTGTATCATAGCACCAACAAATGTCATTTCTGAGGGACACGGTCCAGATATTTTATACCCTACCCATGAGTGCTTGACCAAGATCACTTCAAGAACAAGGTACGTAATAGTCCACAAACTGACAAAGGAGCTACAAACGTAGCTAAATTCTTCGGAGCCGGGTCCAGCCAACACAACCCATTTCCCCTGGCCTACTGCAAATAATGACAGCCCAGTATATATATACTCACTTTCTATGACAGACAAGCAATATTGAAACTATTTCATTCAGTACATTAATAAATAGTCAAGTTTAATATTTGTTTATTTGGGTCTTCTTTACCTATTTTGCAGACTTATGACATATTTATGTAGAAATACAGAACATTCTAAAGGATTTACAAACTTTCAAGCACCACTGTACATAACATACTTACTATCATTAGATAGCCAATAAGCATGCTTGTTCCAAAATCCAAACTGCTTATATGGTGCATGCATTTCATTAGCATCTGCTTCTCAGTTAGTTTGCTATCTAGCTAAAAAAAACATCCACTTACACTCTACTGTATGTCACACCCATTTTTGGTTTGCAATTTAATAGAGTATCAATAGTATTGTAGTTAATAAATAAGTATCAGTGTCTGGGTGTCATATTGTTATTGATTTTAAACAATTTATGAAAGATTCCCTGCTCTCACCATTGTTTTTGGTCATGCATTTTTCCTTACCATATAGGCCAACATTACTGGTAGGCCTTGTAAAAGATAGCATTACCAGCTTGAACTATAACTTTGAAGACTCTGGATGTATGCAGGTTTTATTTAACCTTTTTCTTAGAATTCTATCTGAGCCAGGGCGGATTGAAAGACTGGGCAGTGTGAGAGGTCACTGACCTCTGTAGCTGGCCTGACATTTGACCTCAGTGTGCAGATGAGGAATGGGAAAAGCTGACGCTGTTGCTCTCTCTTTCTTGCACTGTGATGCTATTCTTACACTGCTTGGGTGAGAACCAACTCCAGCCACTCATGAATCCCCAATTAGAATTCCTCAGATAGAGCAACAATAGTTCCAGTCGGAGATGGTGCTGTTTATTAGCCCAACACCTGGTTCCATCAATACCCTCTGCAGAATGCAGCACTGGCCACACTCGTGGGTATTAAAAGCTGCCCAAACAAATAACAGGTGCTGGACACAGTGGGGGAAAGATGTCAGTTCTAAAAGATGCCTGAGTGTTTTCCCCCTGAGCTTGCCAGTGATACTAGGGAAAACATAGGTAAATACAGAGAGATAATGTTCATAAAAAATACAATCAGGTTACAAGTTTGAACTTGATAAAAAAAAAGGATTCAATTATTCTGTTGCGTTTGTACTGCATATGTATTTACATTAAAATACTGCCTTTTCTACTCATGGATTGTTACTGTAGCATATAATATAGTTAGCATATGCAAATGTGAGGCTGATTTCTGTGATCCTGACTAAAGGAGTGCATGTGAGAGATAAAGAAAACTGCAGAGGCTTTAGCCTGTAACAAACATGATTATATGAACCATTCATTCTATACACAACCGTATACATTCCTACAGCTGTCACAAATTTCTTGCAGAGGAGGTGGGTATGAAAGTAGGTGTCAGTTTGTGTCTGGGCCTTTCAGCAAGTCTTATTTATTTTTAAGGATACAGAGAATGACCCATCATTGAATGTATTCAATGGTTTGTGAGTAGGAGGGAGTGGAGGTTTAAGAATGTTTTTTTTTACTTCTGTTTAAACTACTGTAGTTGTGGAAAGAAAACTTTAGCTTGGCATGCTTGTGTTTGAGTAAACAAAAATAAATTCAGCTAGCTTACATCCATAAATGATGAAAGCCAGAAAAGCATATTGTCCTTTAGACTGAACAGACATTATGTTGCTTTTAAATAGAGCACAAAAAGAAGCTTAATCCAGACTCCATTAGAATTTAATGAAAAAGACTTGCAGACAAAAGTTATTATAATATAATGTCTTATATTGTACTATTGTATTATTGTTGGTACTTGAACATTGTGCATGGTTACAAGGTGAATAAAAAATAGGAATATGCGGGAGAAGTGTATGTCAATAATAAGTTATTGCTACATTGTTTAATTAATCCATGTTTGACAACAAGTCATTCCATTGAAGTAGCAAACAAATGCTACTACAAAAAAGTTTTAATTACAGGTTTTGATAATTCATGAATAATAAATTAAAATCCATGCACCAAGATAACTATGCAAGTGCTATATTAAAGCAACTATTTGCATAATCCCTAGCACAGAGTGGACAGCTGGCTTCTCCTACAGTATTTGACACACATGCAGGTCAGTTACAGATGATATCATTTGCAACGCCCTGTTTCCAGATTTGATTCTATTGTTGGAAATTTGCTGTTTTGGAGGAATATCATTCAAGTTTCAGCTGCAGACCAACTTGAGATTGCCTTGTAAGTTTAATAAACATTTCAAACAGTGTCACCAATGTGTCTTTCTGTCTTTACAATGACCTTTTCCATGTTTCCTGGAAACTTCGGTCAGTGGTCAAAAATGTAGCATCTTATCAAAAAATACTTTCAGACATTTCAGACACAAACTTTACCCTGCCAGCTTTCTACAAAATTAGTTCATTCCATGTGTGAAAAATGCCGATCATTGTCTAGAGAATGTGATGCGAGTGAGTGGGCATGTGTATGTATCATGTAAAATGAAAAGGATGCAAGCATCTGAAGGTGAAGAAGAAAACATGACATACACAATGACAATAACAAAATGTCTAACTGGAGAGATGATTAGATTTGACAACTTCTGTCTCTAAGGGCTGATGCCATAATTGTCAGAAATATTTATATTTATGACTAAACTACAAATCTGCAAATTATACTTTATACTTTTGTATCATGTCCTGCCACCCCTCAGCTAAAGCTAACAGAGCATTTCCAGTAGATGAGAATTTGCCTGAAATGAACAATCACCTGTTGTATGCCATGTAACTCTTGTTAATGTCTAGAACTGATACTTCAGATACTATTACACTATTAGAAAATCTCTCTCTTTCTCTCTCTCTCTCTCTCTCTCTCTCTCTCTCTCTCTCTCTCTCTCTCTCTCTCTCTCTCTCTCT
>JBBIGC010000007.1:9720447-9738213 GCA_037576955.1 Lepidarchus adonis
CACACACACACACACACACACACACACACACACACACACACACACACACACACACACACACACACACACAGCCTGAGACATGAATTAGGAAGATATGTTTATGATAATATGAGCTCATGTGTGAAGGTAGAAGGTGTTAAAACACATGAAAAAAGCCAAAAAATACTTAATTCCCAGTCAAATGTATTTTAGCATTTAAGTCTGTGTTATTGTATATGCTACACTAAGCTTCATAAACAGAAGGATTTCTGTTTTACACTTATGTAGGTAATGCTACATTAATCCCAAGCCATTTATGGATTCCTGGCATTTGTGACTAACATGCACACAGTATGCTGCTATACCACGAGGGTATTTCCTTTAAAGCATGTCATTCCACTATTTTTTTCTCCCAAGAGTGAGTGTCTGTGATGGAGTCATGTCCAACTGCAGGCCTGTTAGGTAAACATCATGGGACAATGTTCATATATACTTCAGAGCTTGAGTCAGACATTACCCTAGCACCTCAGCGTGATGACTAACAGAAGGAAGCAAGTTAGACTTAACTAACAACTTCTGTCACCTGAAGTAAATGTTACATCACTCATCCAAAATGACCAGTGCATATTTATTATAGCATCAAATAATCCATATAATATCAAGCTGTTATAATTGAAATAGTGAGGCATCAGTAACAGTCTAATCTTTGTATTCATGAGTCTACAATATGTAAAACATTAAACAAGCAGGGCATCTATAGCAGGACACCACAAAGGAAGCTGCTGCTCACTAAAAATAACATTGCTGCACGCTTGAAATTTGTGAATGAGCACATTGACACTCCATAGCAGTATTGGCAAATATTTGGTGCACTGATTAAACTATGGTTGAACATTTTGGGAAGAAGACCCAGCACTGCATATATCATGAAAACATCATCCCAACCGTAAAATATGATGAAGAAAGCATTATGATTTGGGTCTGCTTTGCTGTGTCAGGTCCTGGCCAACTTGAAATCATTGAGGGGGAGATAAATTCCAAAGTGTATTAAAAAAAATCTTCAGGATAATGTGAGAATGTCTGTTCATCAGCTGAAACTGGACTTCATCAGAATATAAGAAAATACAGAAATAAAAATGTTCTGCCAGGAGGAACGTGCCAAGATGTGGAGGTCTGATTCACAGCTAAATTAAATGCCTGGTTGAGGTTACTGCTGCCAATGAAGGGGTTAATTAATTCCATAAAAATTATTTTTTTGAGTTATTATTTAGGGCACATTATTTGTGTCATACCCTTGACTTAAATGAAGATCAGATCACAAAACCATTAGGTTCACATTCTTTTTCTCGCCTCGCCACTGTATGAAGCCATACTGTTGTAATATAAGCAGTATGAAGTTTAGCATTGTTGTGCTGAAAGGT
Organism: Lepidarchus adonis; assembly: GCA_037576955.1. Classification (NCBI taxonomy): domain Eukaryota; kingdom Metazoa; phylum Chordata; class Actinopteri; order Characiformes; family Lepidarchidae; genus Lepidarchus; species Lepidarchus adonis. The sequence goes on from JBBIGC010000007.1 coordinate 9,721,848, forward strand.
CTTCCCTGAAAAAGATATGGCCTGGATGGGAGCATTCGTTCTTCTAAAACCTGTATATACATTTCAGCATTGATGGTTGCTATCCAGATGTGTAGATTGCCAATCTCATTGACACTAATGCACTAATGCATTTAGCGCTGATAACAAGCTGGATGAGTCCAACTATCTTTAGTGCGGAGGATGAGGTGCCACCAAGCATAATAGTGCTTTAACCTGCATTTGTAAATAGCATGGCAAACTGTGTACAGAGACCATTATTTCTGGAAGTCTTCCTGAGCCTATGCTGTAATTTCCCTGAGAGAATCATGAGTCTGAGTCTGAGGGCCCCAAATCATGGGAATTCAGTACTGGTTTCTGCTTTGCACACTGTCTTGTCTTTCCCTTGGACACCAAGAATTCTCCAGATTCTTCTTTTGGTGATATTTTGTACTGTGGATGACAAGATATTTAAAGTCAGCAATTTAGCAGTGAGAAACATTATTCTGACATTGTTCCACAATTTGTAGGTGCGTTTTTTGCATATTACTGAATCTCTGTGCATCCTTACTTAGAAGTGAGACTCTCTAAGATTTTCAACCTAATCATGTTATTGCCAATTGGCCTAATTAGTTCCTCAATCTTTTTCTTTTTTAGTACCACTTTATTTAGACTTGTTGCTGCCATCAAAATAAAACAAGCAAATATATTTCATGCAATGGTAATATGACTTACTTTCAGCATTTTGTTGAAGCATGTTTTCTGTGGTGAATAAAATGGGCGGTTCGAGAGAGTTTTTTTGCACAGTGTCTCTTTTTAGTCACAACTGGTGCTTTCAATGATAAATTATTTAAATAAGTATTTTATAGGAAGAATTTTTTAAAGGAAAACAAGAGTGAGAGTGAAACACTCCTTCTGTGCACTGTCGCACCGTATTGACAGTGTTTTAATGCACAAATATAGTAGTAACATCTAAAGATACAATCAAATATGTTTTTGCATTTACTCACTAAAATGCATTAGTTTATTAACAATAACAGTCGATGATTTAGTATCACGTATGCAATAGGCCACTGACACTAGGGTTCGCTCTGCGCTGTTGTAACGTTCCTGTAACTCGACACCTGACATCACGGCTTTGGGCAGGACAAGCTAAAAGATTCCAGATGAAAACCCGTCTGAAACAACTGTTCCTCTCTTTTTTTTCGCTGAAAAAAGCACTTCCTTAATTTGTGGTGCATAAAGCAGCACTGATCTGACCCACTTTCAGACCGAGATCGAAGCTTCTTTCCAGAACCTTCTTCAAGAGTTTCCTCAGTTTACTTTAAGGTAGACCACTTTATTCTACTTCTTTTCAACAGCTATTTCCTTCTCCTCTACCACTCTATCAGCAGTGCTCTATTTGCTTGACGTGAAGCAGATTATTGTTTCATTAGTGCTTTTTCTTAAGAACGGAACATTTCTTTGAGCACGTTTGATGTTCCACAAGTTAAACCTGAGGTTTCACGCGATCTGTCTATAGATACTTTCACATTCAGTATAAAAGTTTCTAAGTTTCTTTCACGTGTAAAGTACAAAGTGCAGGATAGCCAGCTAATTAGTATGTTAGGAAATCTTCCACTGTTGTGTTTTTCTATCTATCTATCTATCTATCTATCTATCTATCTATCTATCTATCTATCTATCTATTTATTTATTTATTTATTTATTTATTTATTTATTTATTTATTTATTTATTTATTTATTTATTTATTTGAAACTGCAGTGAAGAACTTCATTTTGCTGGGACTGACCCCCAGATTCCGACTTTCAGGATGCATGTGTGTGAGGGACTTCTTCTCCTGCTGCTGGGGTCTGCAATGAGCCATTCTTTTGATCCCATCTCTCTGGACTCAGAGTGGGAGAGCTGGAAAGCCACTCACAGGAAGGAGTACAATGGCCTGGTATTGGATTCTATATTGTATAGTTCAATTTTCACAGACAGATTTCCCTCTCAGATTAGATTCTGTTATGGAAATCCCCCCTGTGCTTTATAGCAAGTTTCAGTTGTACACCAAAGGTATTATGGGTATCAATAGCTGATCATGCTACTTTATTAATTAATTAATATATTTATATATTATAAAAGAAATTTATGTAATACTAAGCAGACTGCATGGCCAAAGAGTGTATGAAGTAAGTGTGTGATAAAGCACAATAAAAAATGTTAAACATGATCTAGCACTGCATTTAAAATATTAAAATGAATTAAACCACAAACAGATCCTTCACCTGCAGTATAGTTTTAATCTAAAGCAGAGCAATAACATTTGATGTCTGAGATCTGTATTTTGCTTTTCTTATTAATTCATCATATTTTGACTTTTTAATTTGAATTTGACTCACAGTCAGAAAGATAATGTCTTAGCTCAGTCTTTCATTTTCTTCTTTAGCATTGGTGTTTAGTTGTGTAATACTTTCCGGGCTTTATACAGTACAAGACAAATATAAATGAGCATTATTGAAACTGAAATGCTTCTAATGTTTCAAAACACTTTTACTTTGGATTCTCCATAGCCTGTATATCTGTTCATGGTTCAATCATTGCAGCAGTTGCAGTCTCAGCATTCCTTCACATAGTGTTAGAATGAGAATGGCAGCGGAGAGATGTCCGACACACTTTTAACACTAGCACTGTACAGCACTTAAGAGTTTACTCTGATCGAAAATGCTAACATGGCTTATAGTGAATGAGATATAAAATAAAAAGACATAGTTGGCCTGGTAATATCATCCATAAAATTGGTAATAGGTCTGGATTTCATAAATGTAACAATGTAAATGTTAAATGTAAATGTAGAATATGGAATTTAAAACAAAATGCTAAAACGAATCTTAACTGGTTATGTATATGTGCGCTTTGTAGGGTGAGGATGCTATTCGCAGAGCTATCTGGGAGAAGAACATGCGGCTGATTGAGGCCCATAATCAAGAGTATGAGCTGGGCATTCACTCATATGAGCTAGGCATGAACCACCTTGGAGACATGGTAAGCACCATTATCAACACTAGCAAGTTCACTACACAAAAATGAAATTGATGTCTAAAGTGCTTTTTAGTGAACAATTGTGTAAAGTTGTGTTTTCTTTGTAAAGAAGAAACTTGCACAATGCATACAGTCATTAGAGATCAGCTTGTTTCTACAAATGGAAGTACAATTCACAGGTATACAAGCAACACTGCAGTCTATAGGATTGTTGTAATGCATGTCAAGATGTGATCTGCTCTATAGTCCAGTTTTACTCAAAACATAGATAAGTGATCTGTTTGCTCAGAGCTTTATTGTTCTCTGAAGGACACACTACATTTGTACACCAACTGATTAGGAAGTGAAAGCATTTTGTGTGTAGCACTAGTTTTGGTTTTACTTGCCTTACACTGCTGACCTCTGATCAGTTTGTCAGTTATATTATTGAGTTTAAATGTCGAACAAGGAATGAGCCTCTGATCTTAGATCACTGATAAAAGAGCACTGAAGTATTGTGAATTCATGTCACATCATGAGTAATTTCAAGTGAAGTTTCCTGTAGGTTTTTATTCCAATAAAACAAAGAAAACATCTTCTAAACCATACAAAATTAATTAAAAAGACATCATAGACATTAGTTCTCTGGTTTACTGAATGAGGATAGATCGTTTACATAAAACATGTCCAGAAGCCGCAATTGCTTTTCCTTCAAAGGCCTTAGAAAACAGTTCTGCTTTCAGTGCCATCTTTTGATGTAAACCAAAGCTTTAGACAGTATATAGCTTACTGTAAGATTAGAGCTTTATTTAAAGTTAAGGTTAGAGTTCTGTATGTCTGTTCTCTGAATAAAGCCCTTAATCCTCTATTTCTCCCTGACAGACAATAGAAGAGGTGGCTGAGAAGCTTATGGGGCTGCAAGTGCCGATGGAGAGTGATCCCATTAACACCTATGTACCAAATGACCCTGCTGAGAGACTACCAAAATCCATTGACTACCGCAAACTTGGTTATGTTACACCTGTCAGGAATCAGGTAAGGGGTATTACTATTTTACTATATCCAGTGATGGACACAGCAGCCATCTTGTTTTTACCAATTAAATGTTCCTTTTTAACAACAACAACAAAAAAACAACATCCAGCATGGGGTATTGGTTTTAGAATTCCACTTCTGTCTCCATCTAAGGGCTCCTGTGGCTCCTGCTGGGCCTTTAGCTCTGTTGGTGCTTTGGAGGGTCAGCTGATGAAGACCACAGGCCAGCTGGTGGAACTCAGCCCTCAGAATCTGGTGGACTGTGTGACTGAGAATGATGGCTGTGGTGGTGGATACATGACCAATGCTTTTGCCTATGTACAGAACAATGGAGGGATTGACTCAGAGGATGCATATCCATATGTGGGACAGGTAAGCATATGTCAGTATTAGACCAGGTCTGTTTAAATGCTACACCTTGTCCTGTACAAATAGGAATTTTGTTTAAATGGTTGTGTCAAAGCAAAGAAGTTTCCCAGGATGAAGGGTACTCTGAACTGGAATTGAAAACCACAGCATGATTTGTTGCTTGAGTGGTGCAATCAGTGTTAGCTTATTTGACTAAAAGCTGTTGTTCATTTTATTAAATTATGTCATTTAAAGAAATATGTACAGAATACACATGGGGGTTTATTTGGGTTTGGCATTAGGTATTAGATGCTGCTATTCTCTTTTTGCCTTGCCTTGTCATTGTTCCACATTTTTATTAACACTGCCCTCTGCAGGACCAGCAGTGTGCTTACAATAAGTCTGGGAAGGCTGCAGAGTGCCGGAAATATAAGGAAGTACAAAAGGGCAGTGAAAGGGCTCTGACATCTGCAGTGGCCAAAGTTGGCCCAGTTTCTGTTGGCATTGACGCCATGCAGCAAACCTTCCAATTTTACCGTCGTGGTGAGTAGCAAGAACAAAGCTTTAGAGTCCTGAACTAAACTGAACAGACCTCACTTCACTGTTAGGAGTGCAGAATGCTTAACTTCCTTGTCATTTTAAAGGTGTATATTATGACCCCAACTGTGACAAGGAAAATATCAACCATGCAGTGCTGGCAGTGGGTTATGGTGCCACACCTAAGGGCAAAAAATACTGGATTGTCAAAAACAGGTGAGCTGCTAGAAATGGTATTAAAATGCAGCAGAGTTTCATGAATTGTAAAGTTGTTAACCTATTATTTTGTTTAATTTTATAACGATTATTATGCTTGTGTTAACATGCATTAAATGTTCTCTTTATTTGTCCTAATGTACATTTCATTTCTTTCATTTTGCTCTCCTTCAAGTTGGGGTGAGGAATGGGGAAAGCAAGGGTACGTCTTGATGGCCCGTAACCGCAACAATGCCTGTGGTATAGCAAACCTTGCTAGTTTCCCAGTCATGTAACACATTCTAATCATTTAAGTAACCTGTGACCAAGGATAAAATTTCACTGACACGTAGCATTCACAGAGTGGACTGATTAATTTTTCTGGCCTCAAAAAAATGTTAATGGTTTTGAGTATATGAAAACATTCATTTAGCAGAGCATTTGCTAAACTATCTGTTCCATTGTTCTGTTTTAGTCATCTCTATTATGGGATGTTCCTGTAAACAGTTTAAGTTTTGTTGTGTAATATGTTTCATATGACAGACAGGGCTACATAACCAGGTATGGTTTTCTGTATAATAAGTACATTCCTCTGGTAGGAATTAAAAGTTTTGTTATGTACTGTTTAGCAAAGGGATTTTTTGACCAAATGAAATAAAACTTTCTGGAAACATGTATTTATTGTATTGCTTTATTTGCATATTATCACATAAAGGTGTTAAGTCATAGATCTTTGAGAGTCCCTGAAAATGATGTAAATATGAAAAATGCTCTCTTAGGGACATAATAGAAGTTGCTGCATTTTTTTGTTTGTGTCTCACAATGCTAAAATGTTTTTCAGGCACAATTCTTCACAAACAGTGGCAAACACAATTAAACTGACTGGATTGCCTGTCATGGGCAACAGTGAGGAAACTGCAAGTTGCATTGTTCTCAGTTCATTTCATTACACTGAAAGACAGATCATGTTCATACACAAGCATATTTGATCTACTTTCCAATGCTGATGTTTAATACAACATTTACATTTACATTTACATTTACATTTATTCATTTGGCTGACGCTTTTGTCCAAAGCGACTTTCAGGTACAGGAAACAATCAAGCATAATACAAGGCAGGCTACTGACAGCCTCATGATTTTAAATATAAATATGGCTTTAAAAAATGTTAAAGTCAATTGTTAGTCACAGATCCTATAAACCACATCATTGACATACAGAGGAGGGGCTTACCTTCCCCACATCCCACAGATAACAGCTAAAAGCACTCGTTGTGTTTCCACCACAGTCCACAGGTCCTAAGGGCTGAGCTTCACCATCTCCATCAGCTGATCATCCAAACACAGACAGAGCTAAAGTTTAGAACAGTTACTGTTTAATTAGCAGACATTTAGTTAATTACACTGAAAAGTTGGAATGGTAATTTCCAAAAATATTTATATATTAAAAAGATAAACATTTAATAAAGGCTTACATCAGTTAATCAGTTTATTAGTATTGTTACGGTAAACATTTAGAAGGAACGAGGAACTCTGAAACAAGATCATTATCTCACATAGCAAAAATGCAGAGCTGTTCAGAGAGGCCTTCGGGGGCTCCTTTAATTACTTATGTCACCATTAACATGAAAGATCGCAGGTTTTTTTCAGTATCAGTAGATCAGTAGATATGGCTTGATCATTAACTTCATCATTAAATCTAGGACAATGTCTGCTGATGCAGGCCTGTACTAAACCCTATCAGGAAACATTTTAAGTATAGAATTGATTACTCGCAAGTATTAGTGAGGCTTTCGTCTTTGTTCCTCATAGTGAAGTCTTCTTCTATACCGTGCGCCCTCTCTGTTACTCATAGATTTAAAAGTATTAATGTATCAGATTTACACCACCTGTGTAATATTGTGTACATCCCATTGATCTAATCAAAACAGCTCTGACTCTGGTGCACTGCATGTTCAGACACCTTTCTGTCATAGTCAGCATTCACTTTCTGTGCTACAGCAACTCTTTTTGTTGGATTGGACCAGACAGTGCAGCCACTGCTTCCCTAGTGCATGAATGAGCCTTGTAAACACTCAATCTTGTCTGTGGTTCACTGGTTGTCCTTCCATGGATCAATTTTGCTAGGTATTACACTGTATATGATGGAGATGATCTGGCCCACTTGTTGGATTTGGCCCTGTCACAGATACGTACACAATTTTTCCTGCCTCCAACACATTTACTTAAGAAAAAACTGGCAGATTGTTATTTGTTGTAACAAATGATTTAACACCTGTATGAGAGTGAACGTTTGAGTGACTTACACAGCCTTCATTAGTTTACATTATGAAGCAGAATGAGTTAAATGTTCAATGCTTCCATTGTAGAGGTAATGGTTAACTTACAAGGTCTCCTCAAGTCATCACTATTCCAAAATCTAACATGTTTACCAACTTGTGATGTGCCTTCTATGGAGCTCCATATCTTACATTGGCTGCATCCAGACTCTTCAGCTAATCAACCAATTAACAAACCTTTCCTGAATTAACTTTTGTGTGTAAAAGCAGGAAAGACGTTGAGGCCTAGTCTCCATGCAGGTATAAAGAAAAGGGGTTTCTGTTCCATTCTCATAAGCATCATTTTAGAACAATCTCTGAGCACCAGTTTGCTGTAAGTGCTGAGAAGAGAGAGAACACCAATCCAACAAACAGGGACATAACACTAACAGTAAAGCCTTGTTGTCCAATCAGAAGCCTGAGCGAAGGTTTTACTGGCTCTTGTCTCATCCAAAGTCGACAAAGGATTGTAATGGTGTCTGTGTCTGCGTAGATCAATACAACTTCCTTTCCCCAGAACTGTCTCTGCTTTTGACTGATCTGGAAATGAAATGCACAATATGCTAATGAGCTCTACCAGTAGATCTAACAATGCCATGGGCTACAGATCAGGCAAAATCAGACCAAGCAGATAGGAAAGGATTTCTTCATTCCAATGTTGAGATGCAGCCCACGTTTCATTATGTAAACACGGGTAAACAAACATACCAATTAAACTAGAAAAAAATATGTACTAGCATTCAGACACTGTATTTTTGTTATGTTTATGTTATTTATGTATGTTATTTATGTACAGCATATATCTTCAAATGTACATACATTGTCCTTCACTTTTGCATATAACAAATGTATTTATTGTATGTAAATCTGAAGAGACTATTTGCACTGGGAGTATATTAGATAGTAATAACAAAATAATCTGAATACTCTTTACTGCACATGGTAGAAGTGTGGACATAATGGAATTTCAATGATAGAAATGTTTCCCAACACACAACAGTCTTTTGGTGTTTTGGTGAATGAAAAGACTTACACAATAAAAAAGGTTTATTTTTTAATGTAACACCTGATTTTCTGCTGGGAAACATGCTGGCAACAAGTTCAGGGAAATGCAAGGAATCTGGTGGAGCTTGAAATCAAGGCCTCTCTGATCACACATCACAAGCAGCAGCTGTTTGACTTCATTTGGCTTCGTGTTTTGTTAACTTTAGTGAGTCACATTTTTGTCACACGCAAAACACAAACAGAAAAATTACAAAGTTACTGAGATTAACTAGTTGAACATTTGCAACTGTTTTGTTGTTGCTGTCTGGTAAAATATTTATTTATTTGTTTGCTTTTTAATGAATTAATGTATTATTTAACATTCAGACAAGGAACATGTGTGTTTATAGCACTGGTGCAAAAAATGTTATGATTTTAAACAAGTATTTTAGCGAAACTTTTTTCTGCAAAGCATATTGATTCTTTTCCAGTTGGTTCGTGCCCGAATAGCATATGTTGCATCAGGAGGGGTTTGAATTTGCTACCTCAGGATTAGTCTTTAGTTTACTAACAGAACATCTGCAGTGTGTGATTCACACAGAAATCTCTTTCTCGCTCATCAGTACTTGAAATAATTTTAGTCATGGGACTGACTGCCACCTGACACTTCAACTGACATTACCAGCTTTACCAGGTTAACTTCCTGTTTAAATTCCTTTCTTTATAAAAGGTGGATTTTCCCCACTCACCACAGAGACACATTTGGTCTGAGATGTAGGAGAGCTCAATAATTATTCAAACATAATGCGTAGTTCTGATTTCTAATAGTGTATTTCATTCTATTTTACAAAGTTGATTGTGTTTAAAGATTAGTGTTTATGCTGTTTTATTGAACTGTTATATATTATGAACTGTTTCTTTGATTATTAGCAGGTAAAGATGTTGAGAAGCTTGTTCTTCACAGTGCTGTGTGGGGCAGTGGCCCTTCCTGACCCAAACCTGGACAAACATTGGCAGCTGTGGAAGAAGACACACTCTAAGATTTACTCCAGTGAGGTGAGAGCTGATAGTCTGTTTTTTCTTGGATAATGAGAGTTATGTATTTTGAACAACTGACTGAAATAGGGTGGCTTTTCTAGTTCACAATAAATCACAGCCTTTCTGTGTACTTTTATAATACGACATGTAAGAAAAGGATGTACCGGCAAAATAGTAAACTTGATAAAGGAGTTTGCGTGAGGATTGATGAGTGCACCTTCTCTTCTTAAAGTTTAAGTAACTTATATTTTATAAATGCACAAGATAACTACTTATACATAGACATGTTAAACATTATACATGATAAACGCTGTTATATTTCAGTGTTTTTATCCTTAGGTTATGCATCATTTTTTGCATTATACATTGAAAATATAGATTTGTGTTTCTGTAATAAGATTTTGTTTCGATTGCCCTGTAGTAATATGATCCCTTAATGCACAGCGGGGAGAATAAGTATTTCACACATCAGCTTTTTTATCAGTAAGGGTATTTCTAAGTGGGCTATTGACACAAAATTTGCAGAACATGTCAATATCAACTCAAATCTAAACATTTAAGTCCATAAATTGAGCTATGTGTAATAAAGTGAAAAGACCCAGGGAAAAAATATGAAGATACATGAAGATAACAAGGTTCAAAATGGCATTCTGTCAGTATTGAGAGAGAAACCCTGCCCCCTATCAGTACTAATTGATATCAGCTGCTTTAGTCCTAATTGATGGCCTATAAAAGCTTCTCATTACCCAGGAGGCACACAGGAAAGACTTCATGATGTGTAAAAGCAAAGAACTCTCCCAAGATCATTGTAATCTTATTGTTGAAAAGCATTCTGGTGGGAATGGTGTAGATAAGTAAATGCTGTTTGTGGCCTGCCATCTATCTTGTTGAATAATGATTCAGAAATTTGGAATAACTAAAAATGTTTGCTGTTTAGGCCATTTTAAAAGTGTAGCTTATTTTTAACTTGCAATGAATTTCAACATTTACTGCACATTCTTTGTAATAAAAAAGTAACATTTGTTGAATAACCACAATGCACCTTACTTTAAATTAATGTATGAAACATTTCATATTTGACATGTTCTATGTCAGTGTTTCATTGTTGCTGCTACTCTGCAGTAATAAGATAGCTTTAGTGAATTTATTTGCCTTACTTTCGATGTCCTGAAAATTGTGTTGGTTTAATGCATGGCCTTATCAATTTAGCTACAGTCTTATGCAAAAGTTTTGCAACCCCTCGATAAATAACAGATTTTGGTGATTTTGTAATTGAAAAGTTGTTGTCTCTCTAGGACATGGAAAAAATACACAATATTTTCAGCAAATATTGATGCATACTTACTTTTTATGCCTTAAGTTGAACAACAACAAAAAAACATTATTATGTCAATATGTCAAAGTTTGGGCACCTAAGTCCTAAGTCTCAGATTCTTTTTACAAGGTTTCAGACCTTAATCTGCTTGTAGATCTGATGCACAGCAACAGCTGTTATTAGTCAATGTCAGCTGGTGCCAATCTTAAAGCTTTACAAATACTCTGTCTCGTCAAACCTTGTGCACACACTTGTGGACCCTCTATAACCATGGCTCTAAGCAGCTGTGTAAGACTCTAAAAATGAAAGTTATTGATGCCCACAATGCAGGAGAAGGCTATAAGAATATAACAAAATTGTCAACTTGCAGTTTCCACAGTGAGAAATGTAATTAAGAGATGGCAGTTCAGGGGAACTGTGGAGGTCAAGATGAGTTTAAGCCAAACTGCTACATTTAGACATTTTTTTAACCTACGTAATTGGTTTGACAGAAAGTGCAATGACTTGTAAATGCATTCTGGCAGGTAGTGGAGTTGGGCCGAAGGGAAATTTGGGAGAAAAATTTGCAGCTGATCAACCTGCACAACCTTGAAGCTTCTATGGGCATGTATACCTATGACTTGAGCATGAACCATTTGGGAGACATGGTAAGCCTTTGCAGTGATCAGCTTCTTTCAATCAACCAATAGCTCTCATACAAACAACATGCATGGGTATTAGTAAAGGTATCTTAAAGTGGCAAAAATCTGGATGTTTTTTAATTTAGTTTAAATAAATGAATAAAGACAGTAATTTTCCAGACACATAGAGTAAGTTACAATTAGACTGTCTATTCACCATGTGGTCATAATTTTTGTTGTACTTTCATGTTGTAAAAAATTAAGTACAATAAATAAAAACATTACAAAAATCATACAGTGTCATAAACCAGAGTAATGTTTTTCCTAAAAAAATATTTTTCCATAATTTCTTCATATTTCTTCAATTAATTAGCTGTATGTGTATATATCACATACATAAAAATACAATGTCATCAATAATGTTTGGGACAAAGACATGTTTCTTTGATTTGCCCCTCTGCTTAAATGAAGCAATTCAGAAACGGTTAGTGCACATTTCAGATTTTTATTTAAAGTTATTTTAATACAAAATCTCTCTTATTTTGCGCCACCATAATGTTTGGGACAAAGTAATGATACAGTAAGTATATTAAAGCTGTCGTGTTTAGTACATATAGCCCTTGCATGCAATGACTGCTTTAGGTCTGTGATTCATAAACATCACCAGGTGGTGAATTTCTTCTATGGCAATGCTCTGTTAAGCCTCTATTGCAGCGACCTGCTTGTTCTGGGGGCTTGTTCCTTTAAGATTCTTCCTCAGCATATAGAAAGCATGCTCAATTGGTTATAAATCAGATTTTTTAGTTTTTAGAAACTCTCATGTTGTCTTAGCAGTATTTTTGGGATTGTTATCTTGTTGCAGGATGAAGTGCCGTTCAAAGAGTATGGAGGCATTTACTAGAACTTGAGCAGATAAGATGATTCTATACACCTCAGAATTTATTGTGCAACTGCAATCAGCAATTACATCATCGATAAAGATAAGTGTGCCAGTACCTGTGGCAGCCATACAAGCCCAAACCATAACTCCCCCACCACAGACGAGCTGGTATATCTTGGATCTTTGTCATTTTCTTTTTGTGTCCTCACTTTCCTCTTGCCATCACTCTCATACAGATTAATATCTTTTAAGCCCTTTTTCGCAAAATATAATCTCACCATCCAACTAGTGGTTTCTGTCTTGCATTCTTTCTTCTTAATGATATTCCAGGCAGTTATTTTTGGTTATCCTTAGGTTTGAAAAATGACTTTATTCTTGTTTTTCAGCCTAATAATAGCTTAGCTGACTTTCATTTGGAGGAGGGCTGTATAAAGGTGTTGTAATTTCTACGTGGTGATGTGAGTGTCAACCAATGGTGAAACTAAAATGTACGCAAAACTCTGTAATGTCTGGAATGTGCACTTTAATAACATCTGAATTGTTTGATTTAACACTGAAGAGAAGAGAGGTAAATCAAAGTAAAATGAAGGCACTCTAGTACCTATTATTCAGTGTGAAGAATTCTCTAGCTCAACAGGTTTATTGTGGTAGCAGTTCCTCTAATATTCCATTAACTACAAATAGCTCTGAGACTGATCATTTTATTTACCTGAATGTCAGACTACAGAAGAGGTCCAACAAAAGTTGGCTGGGACTCGTGTACCTTCTAAGCTGAAGTGGACATCTTCTTTTGTGGCTTCTACTGATACTCCACTTCCAGATTCAGTTGACTGGAGGGATCAAGGTTATGTCACTGATGTGAAGTATCAGGTAACACCACCTCTTCCAGTGTACTGATCCTGACAATCCATATTGAGCACATTTGACATGAACATAAACCCTGATTAAGATATTTATGGATTCCAAGGCACAAGACAGAAATAAAAAAAGAAGTGATAGTTGTTTTAAAGACAGATTGTAGGGCTCCCTAGCCGCAGGGATCTTATTGGGATCCGAAAATGATACAGGCCTATGTGTGCAAAAGACAAATTAAAGGCAAATTAAAGGCAAATTAAAGGCAAATTAAAATGGTTAATTAATTTAAAAATTCCTTTTTCAAGAGTTATTTGGAAAAATGTGTATGTGATTGATTCCAGTTCCCCAGATACTTTACTTTAGCAAGTTATCTACTCAATCTATGGTCGATCTTCACTTTTCACTTTAAAGCCTCCGCTTGTGGTAAACAGTACTACTGACTTACTTACACCCAAAAAATATTTTCCCCAATGAGTAGATTTGTTTTCCAGGTAGTGATATGAATGTGGTGTATGTTCTTGTCAGGGTATGTGTGGTTCGTGCTGGGCATTTAGCGCTGTTGGGGCCCTGGAAGGTCTACTGAAGAAGACCACAGGACAGCTGCTGTCTCTCAGTGCCCAGAACTTGGTAGATTGCACTGCTAAGTATGGAAACATGGGATGCAATGGTGGCTGGATGTCTAATGCCTTCCAATATGTCATAGATAACGGTGGAATAGATTCTGAGGATTCTTACCCTTACAATGGAGTGGTGAGTTAAGTGGTATTGTAACTCTTTTAAGAACTTGTTTGGCACCTTCTGGATGCTTCATGTAGACTCCTGTAACTGAAACATTTTGATTACTTACAGTCCCAGCTTTAACATCATCCTGTTTAATTCTTAATGACTTCTGTTTTTTTTTCTCTTTCCTCTAGAGTGGACAGTGCAGATATAATCCATCATTTCGTGCTGCTAACTGCACCAGTTATGTATCTCTCCCTAAGGGGGATGAAGCGGCCCTTAAGCAGGCTGTAGCCACCATTGGACCCGTCTCTGTGGCTATTGATGCCACTCATCCACAGTTTATGATGTACCACAGCGGTAAGGCTTAATTCTAAACAAAGCCAACAAAAAGATCGTCTCAAAAAGAAACATTAAATGTATTATTCCCTTTTTAATTCAAAGAGTATACAATAAATGATAGACATGTCATTTTTACAAATCACATATTCCTCTTTGTTAGAATTAACTTATTTATTTTTCAGTACTGACATCCAAGGGGTATTGCATCCATCATGAATGTGTTTTGTTGGCTATGGACATACTTTATTTAGGGGTGTTGCAAATCCTCATAACACAATGCACTGTGAGGCAAAATTTGCTGCTTAGAGATCAGTGATATCAACCAATATGGCACACACCAGCAAATTCTATAAAAAAAAAAAAGCCTATTTCCTAAAAACATTTCACTTAAAAATGATAAATGAATATTGTCTGTCATAGGTGTGTACAATGACCCAAGTTGCACCCAATCTATAAATCATGCAGTGCTGGTTGTAGGGTATGGCACCCTGAATGGACAGGACTACTGGCTTGTGAAAAACAGGTATGGGCCCCAGTCTCTAAACTTTAAACTTTTTGGACTAACTTATGCCTTAGTCAAATTGTTAAATGGGCAGCATCAGCTCATCTTGGCTTTGCCACAAGCTGAATAGTTTTTTTTCTTTACTACTATTCCCCAAACCTGGTCCAGGAGGCTCCATGCTTTACCCTTTTAAAACACACCCACTTCATACCTCATTTAATGAAAGGTAGTTAATTAAACTGATTTGCTGAATTAGTTGCACCATGGTTGGGTAAATCCTGCTCTATACCACATAAATGCTCTTGGATAAAACCTTATTCAGTGTTCTCAGCATTTGCTTCTATAAATGATACACATACTGTACTAGAACTTTGTGTAATACTGCTTTATGCATTTCTTTTAGCTGGGGCACTGGCTTTGGAGATGGAGGCTACATTCGCATGGCTCGCAATAATGGCAACATGTGTGGTATTGCCAGTTACTGCAGTTACCCTCTAATTTGACCAGCAAAGACAAGTGGAAACATCTAAACTGGTTCCTTTCCTTTAACCTGTATAATTCAAATCTTTTTTGTACAAGAAATGTTAAGTTTAACTATTAGTTAATAAATGGCCATTTTCACTGAAGGTAAAGATAATGCAGTTGTGCCATGAAATGGTTTTGCTAAAACTATAAACAAAATTACTTTTCAATTTAACATCACAGCAATATTACAAAAGGCATTCAAATGTTTTCAAAATTGGTAAATAATATCCCTGTCATGATTTAGAGGATTTATAAGTACGGTCTTTGTCCTGCAGGGGGCAGCATTTAGAAAGATGCGGGGAAAATGTAAACACCAGCAGCGAATAGCTGCATCTCTGTTTAGTGTAGTGTTGTGTGTAGTCATGTGTGTACGTAAAATTATACTTTCCCTTAAAAAGAACTTACCATGCACTCAGGGGCAATTACTGTGATTCAGTCTGTGATGAAAAAGAATGAGAAAAATTATCAATTTAGAGGAGGAATATCTTTTCTTAACTTTACTCTTTCTTACTCTCATCTGTACTGCATTTGTGTGTGTGTGTGTGTGTGTGTGTGTATGTGTTTTTGAGGCAAAAACTGAGGTCTCTTATGTGTTAATAAAATGTTAACTGGATAATGAGTCAATATTACTGAGTTTTGTTCTTTCTGCTTTAAAGTGGGAAGTCAGCTTCATGGCATCAATGAGAAAATCCATTTTCTGCATTTCTTTCTATTTCTCCACATATTTTCCAGCTTTCAATGTTACGTCGCAAAGCTGTTGTATATACACCACTGGTTCAGCAGAGGACAGTGTTCAGAAGGATGAGAGAAAATACACTTGGGGTCAATCGAGAACGCTTGTCAGCTGCATCTGAATCTAATCTAGTGGCGGCTGGTGAAAAAAATTCTTGGTGGGGCTGATACACCAATACATTTCCCTTCATAGTCCAGTATAAGTATTCAAATGAAAAGTCAAAATGATGACAATTTCACAATAATTTATTTTCCTTCTTAAAATCAGCAGATTTACGGATAAAATAAATGAACAATTTACACATATATTAGGCTTAACAGCATGTGTATGATTTCAACTGAATCTATATACAGGGAGTGCAAAATTATTAGGCAAGTTGTATTTTTGAGGAATAATTTTATTATTGAACAACAACCATGTTCTCAATGAACCCAAAAAA
>JBBIGC010000007.1:9743353-9756264 GCA_037576955.1 Lepidarchus adonis
CACAGATTATCTACTGATTCTGTGCAGTGCAAAGCTCTGTGGGTGTGTTTTTAAAATAACGTGTTGTCAGTGTCATTTGTATGCAGCCAACAGTTCTGCATTGTCTTCTGTATACATAATGAACAGCTGTGTAATGTGGTACCTCCTGTCAGGGTTCATGTGGTTCATGCTGGGCATTTAGTGCTGTTGGTGCTCTGGAGGGGCTACTGAAGAAGACCACAGGACAGCTGGTGTCTCTTAGCCCTCAAAACTTGGTGGACTGCTCTTCTAAGTATGGAAACATGGGATGCAATGGAGGCTATATGTCTAAAGCCTTCCAGTATGTCATAGATAACGGTGGCATCGATTCTGACGACTCTTATCCCTACAATGGAGTGGTGAGTTGACAGTAACTCAATCTTTAAACAGTTAAGAACTCTTAACAGTTAAAATGTTTATTTATTTTCATTGTGGTTTCTTCACATTGAAACTTTTTTTACTAAATAATGAGAGCCCTAATGTGTCTGTTTGACATTTAGATGACATTTTATCAATTATGTCTTCCAGGATGGACAGTGCAAATATGACCCTTCACATCGAGCTGCCAACTGCACCAAATACTATTTTCTTCCTTCAGATGATGAGGAGGCTCTTAAGCAGGCTGTGGCCACTATCGGACCCATCTCTGTGGCTATTGATGCCACTCGCCCACAGTTTATAATGTACCGCAGTGGTAAGTTGTACTGTGAATAACGGATTGTCTCAAAATAATGTCCTCAGCTGTTCAGTCACAGTATGTCTGTCGGCAGTTTTTGACTGTCAGTGATCACAGTCAATGTAACCCACACGTTTAATGTCATGTTTTGACTTTTACATTTACATTTCTCCAATAGGTGTGTACAATGACCCAAGCTGTACCCACAAGGTGAACCATGGAGTGCTGGTTGTAGGATATGGCACACTAAATGGAGAGGACTTCTGGCTAGTGAAAAACAGGTATTTCTCAGTTCCAGTCTCTAAGTGTAAATCAAATTCCATCTGATGAATGAAAATGTTTGTTTTAAGCTAGTGACAGCAAACTTCTCAAATCCTTGGCTTAATCTTGGCACCCCTTGACAAGGATAATATAACATAAAACCTCTTGGCAAAAGCCTTTTTCAACATCTTTCTTTCTATTTATTAACTGTGATTTAAGTCTAGATCTAATGAAATGGTATTTACTGCCTTGAGGTGGGAACACATGCCATGATATATGTCTGAAGAATAGTGAACATAATTTTTTTGGACTGATCTGTGTGTAATACTCCTGGATATTTTCCTTTACTCTGACAGCTGGGGCACTGGCTTTGGAGATGGAGGCTACATCCGCATTGCTCGCAATAAAGGCAATATGTGTGGCATTGCCAGTCAGTGTTCCTACCCCGTCATGTGATCAGTAAAGACATGTGAAAACTTTTAAATATTTCACTATTTAGCCCTTTCTTTTTAAAAAACTATTTTAATGTAAAAAGTACATTTGGAGACAAATAAAGGTTTTAAAAAATTTTCTAAAATCATATCTGTTCCTTAATATGTGTCTAGAAAAATGTAGCTCTGCTCAGAAAACATGATTTCACTCAAATTTACAAGACTTCTTTTATTATTCAGTGCAACATCACAACAAACAATTTCACATGAGGTATCAAAGGATTTTTAAAATTGGTACACAACATCCAGTTATGATTGACATGTAGACTGTCGTGATTTAAAGCCTTTGGTTGGTTAGCCACATTCATAGGTTAACATGAGGAGAGAATGGCACAATGACTGACAGATGTGCTAACATAAGACACTGTAATGATGAATGGCAATGGTTTTAAAGCTTTCTGCTACCTGTGATTTATGTGTTTTAGGGTTCACAATACTTAACACCTTTTACCAGCTAAAGGTGGCCCTAAAGAGGCCCAAAGAGGCCAAAATATGTTCCTGACTGACTTGACATCTTTTAGTTCTACTTGGAAAAAGCTGTTCATAAATTACACATTCTCTGTCAATGTAACTTTTCCTTCTAAAATTATATTCCCTTTTAGACAAATTACAAAAAGTGGACGTAATTGTATGTTAAATACTGAAGAGGCATTTTATACGATTTTGGCTAAAGCGCTGACCTTCATTGTTAAAGTACCTCTTCTTGTTTATATTGTTTTTTGTCTTTTTTGGTTGTTTTTTAATATTTGGTTACACTTGTTGGAAGGAGAAATAAGCAATCATAAGTACAACAAGACCAGCCTCTCTTGCATCGATTGTCCCATTTGGTCTCTGCACTTTGTGTTTATTTCCCTGTTTACACACACACACCTGATCTAATGCTTTCTCCTGTAGGTAAGTTTTCTCTTAGTCTGTAGGTAAAAGTGTGATTAGTGGTTACAGATTGATTCCAGCACATTTGGTTAGAAAAGATGAGACACAAACTCTCCCTGAATGCATGGGATCTTTGGTACAGTTACATCTCAGCTACACCACACACAATTGAGGTAGATGAATTCTTTATATTGGGGAAAAGGGTAGACTTGTTTCTTGGGTGGAGAGAATGGAGTTTTTTTTTCTTTCTTCAGCAAATCTCATTAATTTACACATTTACAGCCATAGTCAGAAAACAGGTGAGGGGGTGTCACTGTCCATACAGTTGTGTTCACATATTATGCTTAAGACAGACAGTTGAGAGACATTAATGATAGGTGTATGTATACAGCACATACATGCCAAAGCTCAGAACATCCCTCACACAGTCCTTTTCAGGTTCAGCTTTCTGACACACTATAGCCTGGTCTATCATTTCAACCATTCAGACACTTCCTTCTACAAAATCTTCAACCACTAGGGGGTCCCAAAGACTACATAACTGTTAAAGCATCTTTCCAGTTCCAATGCCATGTTGGCTCAGAAATCCCAAATGTGAACTTTATCTACCACTTTATCTAGAGTAAGAACTATGCTGTGTCTAAAGCACTCAAACCCTTAATCAAACACTAGTAACCACGAGGAGCTGCATTCAACACATGCGCTGAGGCAGACACCTTTTGCCCTGCTCACAGCACGCTTACAATTGTTACTCATTAAAGTTTAATTCCACACTCTCCAGCCCTCCCTCCCAACTCACCTCCCCTTGGTTTGGTAATGCAGTCCTTCTCTGATCTGCCCTCCCCTTTGAATGCCCTAAACCCTTGGGTCTGGCCGAGTGAGTGTTGAGCTCCAGCCCTAGCCTCCAACAGGACACAGATAAAAAGGGCCTCTTTCATGTCAGCAAAAGTCTATGGCCTCTTTCATGGTCCCTCTTTCAAGTGCATGCTGTGAAGGGGCCTCGCTTCACGCACTCCGAAGGTTAAAGACGGAGTGACACAAGCGAGTGTGGTCAAAATGGCCCTGCTGCTCTCACCCCTGAACCCTTTTCTCCGCATAGCACCGTATAGCACATCCTTAAAGACAGGCCTAATGCTTATGTGTGTAAAACACAATATTGACTGAAGACAAGGGATCCCATCATGTACTGAGCACTGGCTAAATACAGTCCAGTGAAAATGTGGTAAGAGTTAAAATTTGTGCAGTGCTGTAGGACTGGATTTGGACACCACATAGACATAAAAACCTCCAGTCAGACTGAACTTCCAGAATCTTCAGCAAGGTATGCGTAAATCAGTCGAAGAATTCTAGTCCTCGAGTGGTTCCTACATTAGCTCAGTGTGGCTGAAGAGCTCTGGCTTAAGCATGCATCGCATGCAAATCTTTTCAAGAGGATGGCTGAAACACTAGCCTGGTAACAAAGACGAATGACAGCGGAGCCTACATTCAGGGAGGAAAACCTTCATCTTTGGTATCGTGATGGGACTCCCATCAGAGACAAGTTCATAGGACAAACGACATGTATGGAAATAAATACTTACAATACCTAACAAATAAATAACCAGACATGAGGAAATAAATACATAAATAATTATAAAAACATAAATATCTAATTTAAGAGCTCATGTCAGATTTAAGCTCAAGTCACAAACAAGATCCAAGGTATTTTTTTCACTTCATTGGGGAAAAGGTCAAGTCTTTGAGGTTGAACAACCAACAACCTGTGATCCACTGGGGCCTTGTGTGCTTGAAATTTGTACAAAACCAAGACCTAAGGACAAATTTCTCTGTTGTCCAATGTGAGCACCAAGCAACCTCTTGTAGTGAATCTACTGGTCATTTCCAAATCACAAAAACATACAACCGGCGCTCACTGTACAGCTGCAGAGGACTCAGGATTCCTCTTTGTACTTCGCCTGTATTTCTCTGTAGCAGCTCCCATGAGGTTTGCCAATCAATCGATCAGTCCTTTTGAGGGTTCTCTTAAAAAACGCATCCTCCCCCTCCTCCAGATCTGTTTTCGTCCCCGTAGGATTCAGCCTCATTGTTTGCTTAGGGAGGATGCTGTTCAGTACTGTTCAGAGGCTCTGGCGATCTCCACACAGAACCCTGGGCAGCAGTATCAGAGAGCAAGCCGTAGCTTTTGTTCAAATAGGTTGTTTAGTTATCCAGGATGAAATAACCCCTAAAAATCCACACATGGTTACAATGTTGTTATTATTTCTCCCTCCACCAAAAAAAAAATCTTAAAAAGGGAGAAAATTATCTTTTGGTATTTCTCTTTGGTTGTTACTGTCTTTCCATTTTGTCACAAAGAAACTACGATTGCTCAAAGTGAACAGTAAATCACCTCATCTATGTCACCTCATCACATTTCTCACTGAAATAAAGTAAGACATGATTTCTTCCATTAAGGAACTCATTGGCCTCTATTCCAAATTAAAACTAAAGTATCATTTCAACACTGAGA
This sequence comes from Lepidarchus adonis, assembly GCA_037576955.1. Lineage (NCBI taxonomy): Eukaryota > Metazoa > Chordata > Actinopteri > Characiformes > Lepidarchidae > Lepidarchus > Lepidarchus adonis. Next base: position 9,748,182 of record JBBIGC010000007.1, read on the forward strand.
ACTACATCAAATTCTATCTCATGTAGCATTGTAGCATTTAATCTTTGGTTTCAATTGTTCTTTAATTCCTCTGTAAAAACACCTCTTTAAAAAAAACCTCCATCGGCAGCATGGACATTACAGCTTGCCCCGTACTGTGAAGAACTGCTGTGCTCTCCCATCATGCCGTGGTGCAGGAGACGGCAGGGGAGGAGGTGCTGGACCCTGAGGAGCCAGTGGAGGATGGGCGTCCCTCTTCGCTCCAGCGGTTGAGGTTCCTGCGGCGAGCATTCATGAAGAAGTTGCTGACGGTGGAGAGTTCTAGCCCCAGCTGCTGCGAGATGGTCACCTGCAGGTCTTTGGCTGGTCGCTGGTTCTCTCTGAAGATGGCCATCAGTGTACGTCGCTGCAGGTCAGTGAAGACCAGCCGAGTGCGCTTGGGCCCCTGATTCCTCTCCTGCTTTGACTGCTCCTGTTCTTTGCGCTTACATGCTGGGAGAGAGAGAGAAAGAGAGAGAGAGAGATAAGTAAAATGCTTCCAAAGAGTATGCATGTCCATAAAAGTCAAAAAGCAGCAGCCATAGTCCAAAAATTAACATCTGTCTTCTATGACCTTAGTTTAAATGCTATTATTAAGAATAATATCCAAACTCCAGAATGTCTACATTACACACAGTCACACCACTTTATACCACTAAGTGTCTCAAGTTCTTGACAATTAAAACAATTGTAAAAGCATGCTGTATTATTTATGTGTCCATGCCCCACAGATTGATCAGAGCAGAACTGACATGTGAAAGACTGTATACACATTTATATTTATGTAATTAGAGGAAATACCCCAAGTCTATACTGTCAAATCTGCTACTTAAAATATAAGTGACATATTTCTTTACGTTTGCAAGTATAGCATATATTACTAATTGCATTAAGCTGCTTTTTTGTTTGTACTACTAGAGATTTTCCAACACTAAATGCTGTTTGTTTTATGTCCTGACAACAAGTTCACCCAGAGGGAGCCATAAATAAAATTAAACAAATGTCTCAAATTATTATTACTAAATGATATTTATCATATTAATTCATATGAAATGAATTCTTTCATCTGTGTAAACCATAGTGATCAGGGATGCATTGATTTGGAGATCCAACATTTTTCATGTGCACATCAGCCAATTCTGATGCTGATGCTGACACCAACGACAACACTGAAAAGTGTTTTTAAAAGATGCAGAAGATAAAATTACATTACACTACATGTAATAGAAAAAAATATAAAGCGTTTTTTAATTATTATAATTAAGTAATTAAACAATACAAATGAGATAAATATAAAAAAATCATTAAAGCACTTCTGGACAGTATTTAAGTGCCTAAAAAACATCCTGTTCTTCCAAAGTGCATTAATTATTAATATAGGTTTTAAATATCAGTCAAATCGAAAAAGCTGTCTGATCCCATATTCGTTTTTTAAAATATCTCCCAATACTGATATGATCCAGACATCAATATGCATCCCTAGTAAAAAGTTTTAGTTTCTTTAGTAGCATTTGAAATTTAAAAAAAGGAAAATATTGTTTTAATAAACAGACACAAATTTGTAATTGATTAAAATATCACAAAATATTGTGCATGTGTCCAAAAACAGATTTAGCTGATAAGCTAAAATTTAATCATGTCTAATCTAGGCAACAGAAAAAAGATTAGAATGAAACCAATAGATAAAGATATGCTTTGATGACTTACAGTCTGATCTAGGTAACAGAAAGGATTAGTCTGAAAGTCAACAAATCATAGGTTATCTTGATCCAATCTTATCACAGGAATAGCTTTGCACTGGTCTTCCAGATTCTCAACATGTCCCCATTACATGGAATAATTTGACTCGCTAAGGGCCAACTGTAAGTAAACATGTCGAGAAAGATGATGGCTGTAGCACACACACAGTTGTGCATTACACGACCACATCACACATTTATAAGACTAGCCAGGCGACTCCCGCCATCCTCTCTACCTATGGTTGCCAACATAACAGCAACCATTAACTAAATGCTTCCTCATGTTGTAATCATGTGTAAAAGGCTGTGAATTACCATGCTATAAATCCACAGCGCCTCTCTCACAGACATAAACATCCCCCCACAGAGTTCTTATGATTGTGAGAGCCGCCCTTAATCATGATGTATGCCTCTTGTCTCATGTTGCTGAAACGTGATCGAAAGCACCCCCATTCCTCATCAACCCCCACCCCCACCCTCCCACACCCTCCCACACCCCCATCCTCACTCCGCTACCCCCTCTCAGCCTCCCCCACTTCTGACCCACCCCCTGCTGATTTCTTGGGCCACGGGCTGATAGAAATTATTGATTAAATCTGTGCTGCTCAGACTCCTCGACCTACAGAGGCTGGTTAACCCCTTCAGCGCTGGACCAGGTCACAGTTTCCCCCTGAACAAATACGTAGTTTATTTTTATGCTCCGCAGGCAAAAGACTCACACTTTCTCTCTCAGACATGTGAACATAGGTCGCAAAGTAGTAGAAGCAGGCCTGTGCATTTGCGTGCCCGTTTTGCCCATCAACAGCACGGCTAAACGGCTCTCAAACCTGCTGATGGTGCAGGCAGAGACACTGAGCGAGCCACTTAAGCCTATTTTATCTCGCTTATTCATTTAGACTTTAAGACAAAGGCTTCAGGCTCCAGTGCTCGTGTGTGAAATCCCTGCTCTGCCCAAGAGCTGAGGGTTAGAGTAATGATCTCCATCCTGCTCTGTGACTGAGCCCCTCTCTCTGTCTTTTTCTCTTTCGCTCTCTTTTTTCGATCACAGCCAGTCCATCCTGCACACACCTGCTCTTGGCCTTACTCACAGAGCAAGGGCACACAAAGGAATCATTGAAAAAATAAACACACAGCAATCCTCCACTTTTAACCAATTAGTGACAATAAGAGAAAAAATAATAAACAATGATAATACTCTACCACAGCAATACCAGTATATTCAATCTGTGGCAATCTATAGTGAGCATGATTGTGTACAACCCCCCCAAAATTATAAATCAATACCTAAATATAGTATTGATAGTAAATAGTAATAGTAGCTAAAACACATTGGAAGGTATATATCATAAAATTGGATCCACATTTAATTCAAAATGACAATTTTCTATTTTCTTGTCTCTATTTAATACTTTATGTATTCTGGGGAGTTTAGCAACAATACAGTTTCATAAACAAAAACTATTACTATTTCCCCATGTTCCAATCATTTGCAACATGTTTAAACTTATTTCCAAGTATTTTAATGATAATATAATGTGTATGTACTAATATAATATAATTGAAAATATCTTTAAGAAAATCTTATTTAAGAAAGGAAGGAGTATATTTTTACCAAGTATGTTTGCATCTAGTTCACAACATATAAAGCTTTAGAAAGTGACCTCACCATGTTAGATATCAGTTTCAGAGTATTTCTATTTTGAATTTTAATCCATACTGAAAATATGTGGCCCATGACGTTACCTAATCATCGCTATGAGTGGGATATTACAGTGGTTTTCAGATATCTTGTGCTGCATTAAGCTGAATCATCTTTCTGCTCGTCCATGTGCCTCATGAACTCCCGCTGTCTATAAGGAGGCGTGGGGCCATGTGCATTCTAATTCTAGCCTGCGTTCGCTTATTCGCAGGAGCTGTGAGCTGGAGGCCTGTGCTCTGCTTTCCCAAGGAAATCAATACCAGCTGATAATTAAACAAAAGGCTTGGCAAGAAAAGCCAACCCTCATGGAAAGTAGGTTACATAGGGAGGCACAGAGATGTCCACCTTGTGCCTTTGCCAGGGCTTAAAAGATTGGGTGTGAGCGTGTGTCTTCATGTGCATTGGACGGATGGCCTGGGAGGGATGCATGATTCATTCAGATGATGATCAAGTCATATTTGAAGCAGAGATTTAAACTATACACATATACTTATACATCTAAAAGCAGGATTAAAGACTGAATTAAAAATCAATAATGATTGGGACAATACGAGACTAAGACAATATTTTAAAAGTGCCCCAGTTTATATAAACATATGACTCTTCAGACTAATGTATACGCAGTGGCAGCTGCTGAGCTACCCACATTAGTATATTCAAGATCGGGCACAAGAACAACAGCAAGATTCAGTACCGAGCCGCCAAACAGGGCATTGATTGATTTTGTGTATTTCAGCGCTTAGAACACTCCTATGACTGAGAGCACAATGGTTACCAATCAATATCTGCGGTGGTAATGCAAGCAGAATAATTCATTGTGAAGCACATTTCAAGCTTTGGTGATTGATCGCTGGGGATTCGGACAGACTTTGGCGGCATTCGTGTTTGTCTCCTAGCCCAGCGTCTTTGGTGGCTAGCTACTGTAGAGCGCTGTCCGACATTTTGAGAGCTAGCCCCCCCCCCAACACCACCACCACTACTACAACCACCATCATCAGCACCACCACCACCTTCACCCATTCTCATGTTACAGTTTTTCTGTGGAGCTTTTTGTGCATCAGCTGGATGTTCAGCCCTGGTCATGTCACAACACTGCAACACTATGACAAGCAGTGGCTTTCAAAGCAAATCTCTGAAGAATATTGGATGGCAACCAAGACACAGGGTATCTCCCTCAGTATCTTGTGCAAAGTGAATTTGGTACAATCACTGCAAAATGACCCCAGACTGGAGGAGGGTTTTTTTGAGTGCAAATGAAATTTAAGATTTTGAGATTTTTTTCAGAGATTAGTCATTGGATGCTCTGAAAGCCAATAGTGAAATTTAAAACAGAATACAGGTCAATAGAAATGCACTTGTTTGTACCCAACAGTTTTAACTATTGTGACTCACATGATTTTCAGAGACAGATGTTGTAAAAAAGCCTGTGGTCCCCAAGAATAAATGAACAAAGTAAACACGTGTCAGTTTGAGTATACAGCTGCTTGGTGTACGGTCAGCTGAGGATTCTAGATCTAGGTGTTAGTTTGCTCATTCTGGCTGGAAGGCTTAAAAACAAGCAAGCATACATAAGAGTTCTACCTTCTAGTCGAAGCGACGCCATCCTCTGAAACTCTGGCTCTTGTAACCAGCGGGACATCCTCTTGAAGGTCTCACGGCCGGACTTGAGCTTGCCCCAGGGCTTGGGGTTTCTGAGCAGGTCAGACAAGGTGCCCTGAGACCTGCACAGCACCCTCTCGGCGAAGATGGCCTGCGGGATGCTGTACCTCTTCAGCTCTGTGATGATCCTCTGGGCCACGTCTTTGGTGTTGATCTCCTCCCCTGCCCCACTGCTCTGGGAGCCGGCCAGCATGCTCTCCCTGGACAGACTGGAACCTGAGGAGGAGGACGAAGAGGGGGAAGAGCCAGGGAGCTCCCCCAGCTTTGCGGCTTGCTGGCTGTGATGGTGCTGTTGATAGCTCTGGGTGTAGATGTGTGGATGGTAGGTGGGCACATGCTGGTGGGTGTCCATCTTGTTTAGCTGGTGGCTGACCCCATGGTCGCTGACCAGCGAGGGCGGTGACATTTCCCTCCCAAAGTCTGTTGCTGTTCGGCAGAATATGTTACCCCCATTGCTGCCCATATGGACATCATGGGTGCTTGCTAGCATCTGGCCACTGTGTCCGTTCTGGCTCCCTAACGAGCCATAGCCGTGCATGGCTGTCTCCAGACCTGAGCTGCCCAGTGGTGGAGACAGACTCTGTGTCATGCCCAAGTCTTTGCCATAGGGATTATAGAAGTTTCCTCCAAGGCCCCTATCCTCACGCATTAGTGTGAAGCTACCAATAACATTACTGACCGGTAAACAGGGGTGGTGGTGATGATGAAACTTGTCGTCAAATGGCTGGAGAGGAGTCAGCGTTGTGTAGGTGCTGCCACAGCTTGTCGGGGTGTCCCTGCCATACCCCAGTGTTGCCATGCTGTGGTCATAGCTAGGGCTCCTGTGCTCATGTTCCAGGCCCACAGGGTGGCCTCCCAGAGGAGGACGTGGGAAGGCAGCAGAGAGATCTCGTGAGTGTAACATCGCACGACTGTCCTGACTGTGTGCAAGTTCCACGTGACTGTGAATCGACATCTCCCCCATATTCCCATCCATTTTATTACTATTATTGAGGGGGTTGTTGTTGTTGTTGTTTTTTACAAATAGTAGAAAGGGCTTTGTCCCCTTCTACAGTCAGTAGATGTTTGTTCTCCCAACCTATCAGTTAGGAAATACAGGTAAAGAGATGCAAAACAGAGTCATTGGGTGTAAAAATGTTAGACGTGGCTTCAGTCCAGCTCCACTTTTGCTATTGGATGTGTTCCACCTGGCCTGAGTGTGTCCGTCTTGTCCTTGACCGTGAGAAGCCTGTGAGGGAGATACAGTAGGCTACGATCACTCCATTGGGTATTGATCATTTATCCCAAAGACCCCGTCGCCTGTTGATTAAGCACATGCACCGATTCTCCGAAACCCGCCGTGAAGTTTCCCACAAGGCAAACAATTAGGCTAATCTATTTTCACCATGCACACACTGGCAATGTGCCAGTCATTTTTACAAGACTTCCAACCCCCCGATCTTCTCCCAACTTCTACCATATCCGGTTAAGAATCAGAATCACACATTTCCCGCAGTCGTTTAGCGTCCTTACCTCAGCCGCCCAGGCTCCACTGCGCACAGGAGAACCGAGGAAGCGCTCCAAAGTGCCTTCTCTTCCCAGCGGTGCGGGTCGCAAACACGAGCATCCCCAGCCTCAGGAGAAGCCGGGAACCTTAACAAGGACTTTAATGGCCGTGATAAACCGCGACGCCCCGTCTCGCAGAAGAGGAGGCCACATAAAGGAAGCGCTCGGTCCCTCTCGCTGCTCTCCGCTGTGTCCGGTTCCCCGTTAGCCTGGCTGTGTGTCTAACTACCCAGCTCCCTTTCTGTCATTATCTCTGGTGCCCCCTCCCTCCCTCCCTCCCTCCCTCCTCTTTTCCCTTTCCTCTGTCTCTCCATCGATCTCAGCCCTCTTTTTTTCTCCTGCTCCCCCTCCCTCCCTCTCTCCCTCCACTCCCTCTCTCCCTCCACTCCCCCTCCCGCGCCTCTGAACGTCACACACTTAAAAATCTGACAGATGTGCTGGGATGAATTTCCAACTCCTCTTAACCCTCTCGCGCCTGCGCCGCTGTTCACCCCGAGGCGCTCGCGCTAATTCAGCTCCTGTTTTCACATCCTCGTCTGGATTTATTTCTGTATTTGTTTGTTTGTTTGTTTTTTTCTGTCGGTGGATGTGAGTAGTTTATCTCTGTTCACATTCTCTACAGAAATGAAGTCACGTGTTGACCAACAATTCAGTTCAGTGATTAGTTCAGCGCTGATTAAACTGATAATAAAGCCACTCAGAGATTCTCCTCCTCCTCCTCCTCCTCCTCCTCCTCCTCGTCTTATTCCTCCCTTCCTCCTTCATCTCCTGCTTTTCCTTCTCCATCTTTTCTTCTTCGCATCTTTCTCCTTTTTCTTTGCCCCATTCCTCCTTCATCTTCTTCTGCTTCTCGTCCTTTGTATTTCTTATTCTTCCTCCTCGTTCTCCACTCTGAATTCCGAGGTAACAAGGTCGTGAAGAGTGGCGTCAACACGGGGACACATCCGGGTTCTTAGAAGGTGTGAAGGTGGAATATTTTTCTTGATGCCTTTTTTAGTTGATTTAAAACTTGAGGAGAACATGCTCACCAACCTCCTGTCCACACACCCAAAAAGTACAGTGTATTTTTATGACGAGTAATACAGGCTGAGTGTGGCTGTGGTAACGCAGTGGCCTCCTCGTTGGTCACTGTAATAATTGTACAGTGAGTGATTATGCGGGTTTGAGGCGCGGGCCCTGTTCTCCCAGCAGGACTGCTAAACATCACGGTTTTCTGGTGTGACAGCTGTATGTTAAGTGTGTGTGTGCGTGTGTGTGTGTGTGTGTGTGTGTGTGTGTACCTGAACTGCAGTGAGATTTTAATACCTAAACAACTATTGTATGGGTTACTGCATAATGGAGGAGAGCTGTGAGATAAGCCTCTTTAATCACTCCTCAGTCTCTCATCAGAAAGAAGGAGGCTCTACATCTGAAAGACCCCCCC
>JBBIGC010000007.1:9768780-9785308 GCA_037576955.1 Lepidarchus adonis
TATAGCTTCCTTTTATAAGGGAGCTATATATATATATATATATAATTTTTTTTTTTGCCAGACTACAATTTTGACAAATAATGTAAATCAGGAAAAATTTAGATACTGTACTTAAATGTTCAAATCAAATTCAAATTCAAATTGTATTTGTCATAAACAGTATGATATGTAGTGAAATGCTTTGACAACAACCTGTGACCTTAATGATATAAAACACAATTTAAAGACCATTTAAAAGACCATTTTAAAGATGTAAAACACTTAACAAGACATAAGCAAAATATTTAAAAAATTCTAAAAACAAATATATAAGAAATATAAAACCTTATCTAATATAAAAACCTTATCTATAGATAGAAAGATAGGTAGATAGATGGATTTAAATGGGATAACTGGAGATGCCTGGGAAGTGTGCACACATGCATGTTGCTTCTACATCTCTGTACAAAACTGTTGCATCATTATTATGCATGACTGTGTGTTCCTAAATATCCAGAGGTTTCTTACTAGATCATTTTTTAATTAGAATTTTTATCAGTTTGGTCAAATGTGATTCATCTTGCAGCTTTGACTAATATAATATAGTTGCGCAGGTAGTTTGTTTCATTTGTTCACTCAGCTCAGTCTGGCCAGTTTGTCTGTAAGAAAACCAAAATGAGCCACAAAAAACACCTGAGGATTAGGGCTTCTCTACTAATTACTTAATTATGTTGCATTGCAATCATGACATTTTGTCTGGCCTGTATCGGCAGTTTTGGCTTATACTATGTTCAATGTCTTCTATTTGCCCAGATCTAATATTTTAGCACGGTTTGCTGTTCGCACCCACCACAGAGGGGTTTCAGTGAAACAGCCTTAGCGCCTTGGACGTCTGCCAACAATCAGAGCCGATCATAGCTTACATCACAGTCTAAAATAAAGTGTGCTTCATTCCAGGTGGCACTTGGATGTGTGGGATGAGAGGCAAGGAGACTGGGGCTTCAGTCCTCATCCTCCTCTAGGGGTTCAGCTGCAGTCTCCAGAGCTTTCACTCTCTCTTTCTCTCTACATCTTTCTCTGTTCCGTCCTCTGTGGGACCTGGGCCTGGAGCCGGTGTAGCCGTGGAAATGTAAATGGGCATGGCGGGGAGGGGAGTGTGTGTGGGGGGAGCTGCCCTCGCACCCCGGCCAGATGAAAACCCATCCGCCCGGAGAGACGCAGCGGCTGGCGGGCCAGAAGTCAGCCGCGCTGGGGCTCGGCATGTGGGAAAGAGGAATCAAGGAGAGAAAGTTTTTCTGCCTCCAGCGCTCTGCATGCATTGTCAGAGACAGAACCTAGCCTGAACTTGGCTGCACACAGTGTAAAACTTTCTAGAACACACATGCATGCTGCATCCTAATTTGAGCTGTGCCTTTTAGCGCTCCTGATGTGTGCCGTTCATGTTAATATAGGCCAGACGGCTTACAATAAGAAATAATGTGTTAACACTGCTTTAAGTTGTCAGAAAGACGTGTAATATTGATCAAAATAAAAGCGTAATGTAATTTGTGTTTGTGCATGCAACAGAAAGATCCACATCCTGCATTAGCCTATAAATGCTTTCAATACACAAATCCTGGCATCGCTCCTAACATAATAACCCTCTCAGTAACACATGCTTCACAACTGAAATACAGCCTAATGAAAAGGTAAGAACACTACTACTGCTGCTGCTGATCACAACAGCAGCAACAGCAACAACAATAATAAATTACCATACAAATCATAAGCCTTCCTTTTTTTCTGAAAAGGACTACACATGGAATATTATAAATATTACTGCCACAAGGAAGTGTATTAATACTAAGATTAAGATCAAGATTTTCCCCTGTCTATAGTATATAAAAGTGCATTAATATCTTGATGTGCAAAGCTTATACATTGCAGTATAATTCACAATAGGACACTATAGTAAGGTAACCCACAAAAATTGCATCATATTAAATAATTTTATATTATAAAGGGGCCTTGTGTTTTAAAGGGAAACTGGGATTTAGTATGCAGTATTTTTAGATGTACATCTGGCCCAGATAAGTGTTTATTACTAAACTAAAATCTGAGTCATTGACACAACTTCATACAAGGCCATTACAGAACTCTCCGTAGTACTCATGTTGTGTGAATAACTAAACCTTTCAGAAAGCATATCTGTTAACAAAAGTGCTCGTTTGTTTTTTATATCCCTATGAAAAGAATGAGTGCTGATGTAATCTCCTATTTTTAAAACAGTTTTATGACTCGTTTACTTGTTACAGCTGAGTTTAGAGGTAATACTGATTCAGGAATCAAACTTCTATTGGGACATTTATCCTGCTCCCGCTCCATCTCAGTCCTTCTGTCCAGTTGCAGCATTCATACAGCAGTCAATAGCTATTTATCATCTGCCATATTAACGATTTCAGTCTGTCAATATGAAGTCCAGGGCTGAAATTAGTCAGTGCCAAGCCTGTGGCTGCAGTTCAAGGTCACACCCGCAAGCGCATACACACTGTATAGTGACAGGACTGATGTTTCTCTGTGTAGTGCCACATACATCCAGCCCAAGGTCATGTACTATACTGCTGCTTTAAATTAATAACTACATAAAGTACTCAGTTTGAGAGGGACAGATGAGAAACAAGTCCTCCTACAGAAGTCAGATACACCAACAAAATTTGTGTCCAGGTATTAATTAATAAGTTATTAGTTATTAGCAAATTGTAGGTTTTCTTTGTAAATCCTAGTACTTCATGTATCAATAATAAGGACAAGAGAAGCACAATCCAAAGTGGGGTAAATGTAACAGATCTTTATGTTTTTGGTCATTTTCAAAAGGTTGTCTGATCTCTCTAATAACAGACATTTCCGACCAAATATCACAAAAAGGTTCCCTTGAACCATTATTTTTTATTATTTATTTAAAACTGTATTTAAGTCACATAATTTACACTTCTATTATTATTATCGTACCCCGATTTTATGGAACAAGCTTCCTTTGTATATTAGGCAGTCTGACTCCCTTGTATTGTTTAAACGTCAATTGAATATTTTTATTCCTTAGCTTTTACAAATTGATGAAACACTGGGTATAGTGCTGTATGTCTACTGTTGTGTTGTTACTGATGTGTGTTTTATGTTATTTCTTTTGTAAAGCACTTTGTAGCTGTTGGCTTAGAAAGGTGCTATATAAATAAACTTTTACTTACTTACTTACTTATTATTTTAGTTACCATTTGGTGGTTGCAACATGATGCCCTCTTTAAACATAGGTGGCAGCAAGAGCCGGCCAGTCAAAAGCAAAGCCTCCACAAAGCTGAGTTAGTAAACCACTTTAATAAATTGAAAGTAGTTCATTTATTTGAACATATTCATCCATTTTCCAAACTGCCTTATCCATTTCGAGGTCACAGGGAAGCTGGAGCCGAACCCAGCTGACTACGGGCCAAGGCAGAGTACACTCCGGACAGGAGGCCAAACCATCGCAGGCCTCCAATCCACCCAATCTGCAAGCCTTTGGACAGTGGGAGGAAACCAAGCCTTATTGGAACATATTTTACATAAAAATATTTTGTGTAAGTCAAGTAAAAGATGTCAGCATGGTACTAGCTGTGAATTTGGCATTTGTTATTTGTTGTTAAAAAGATACATATAGAAAGTTATGATGTACGAGATCTCTCCTAAGCAATCTGACAGTAAAAATTCACATTAAAATAAAGAGGTAGCCAGACGTGACCTGTTTAAAATGTGCACAAGATTTTGAAATGCATTGTATTAACTACAACAGGTATCTATCTGTCTTACAAACCTCTATAATAGAGCATAGCAATGCAGAGCCACATTAGTTAGAACTAATCCTCATTCTTCGACATATTGCAATGATTTATTGTTGGTTCATCTTGTACAACAGACTGCACATAGCTCTATTAGGATGTGTCTAAAGCAGATGGCTAGGCAGTGGGACGTCCAAAAAGATTCCACTAAAAAAATCACAAACACGTAAAGGGGGTCAACAATAGTTAAATGATCCCATTCGCTCGTTCAATAAAAAATAAATCTAATATTATAAAGCTCTACCACAAAAAAATATATCAATTTTGATTATTTAAGAAAGTCTGAAATAAAAAATCTCTAATAGAAGATATAGATAGATAGATAGATAGATAGATCGATAGATCGATAGATCGATAGATAGATAGATAGATAGATAGATAGATAGATAGATAGATAGATAGATAGATAGATGCTTGATTTTTGTCATTTTAAAACTTTTTTCCAGACCTTAATCTTTAATGGCCCTACTGCTCTTTACTGAACCAAGGCATAGTTTCTAAAGCTTAATGTAAAGCTCATGGTCTCATCTACGTTTGAGGCATGCTGGGGGATAAGATTTAGTCAGACTGCTGCACTGAAGAATTACTAATCAGCAGCAAAACATTTGCTGCCCTTCTGGCAAGGTCAGGGGATCAGGGTCCCCTGCTAAATGTCCAGAGCTCCTTTGCTCTCCTGGGGCAGAAGCCCTGAGGGGTAATAACACTCTGCCTAGCCCTCATGGCCCCACAGCAGCTCAGATGTGTGAACAGACTGAGGGGTGTCCGCTGTCTCTAATCAGCCTGACAGCTCACAGTCTTAGGCTCAAACTAACAACCATACCAAACACATCTAGAGTCAAAAATGCTAGACACATAATACAGAGAGGAGAAAAGTCTTAATTTCCACATGTCAGGTGAACACTCAAACTGATTAAGAACTTTACTGAAGCCAGATTTCTTCATTGAAATCTATGCTTGGGTCACATTTTTAAGGCTAAACTGAGCCGCTACTAAGTGTATCTTAGTTATCTAGCCATTTATTGTGCCTCCCGCTTCAATGTATTTTATTTAGACAAAGTTGCAGAAGACGTCTTCAAACTCAAATTTTAACATTTTCGAACTATTAAAAACTGTGTAGCACCGTAGTGAGGGAGCACTGGGTTTTTCCAGCATGTAAGTTTATAGATTATTTAATGAACTCTGCTGCTCACTCTATGTGTCTGTGTGTGCATGCATGACTAATTTGTGGCAGTATTGATTTGTGGTAGACCAGAGTAGTGCATTTGGATGTGTCCGACCAACAGAAAAAACATAAACAACATAGAAGAATTCATTATATAAATATATACACACACACACACACACACACACATACTGTGTACTGTATATACTTTTGTATTGACAATAGACTCCTTTTAAATATACAAAAAACATGCTTTATTTTAATATTCAAAAGGGTTTATTGTCAATACAACGGTATATACAGTACACAGTGTATTGAAATGCCGTTTTACACAGCCCCTACCCAAGGTGCATTCATAAGAAAATGTAAGGTAACATATATAAAATATGTACAAATATATAAAGGATAGAATACACTTAAATACTGTACATGTCTAAAAATAAATGAAAGTAAATGTTAGTAAATTTGACATATATAAATATTTTAGATCATTTTGAAGGCAATTATGTAATTCAAAATGTAAACGTTGCACTTTGAATTTAGTACAACAATGCATTTCTTAGTTCAAGTTTTACAGTGGCTATAATGGGTGATATTGGCTGATTTTTAACCACATCATAAAAGTATATTGCTGCATTAGTTTACTCAGTAACTAATTCACTACTCCCTATTTAGTATTTGCAACACAGTGAACTGACTGGAGAATTGAGCTGAGATTTAAAGTTGAGAATCTGAACAGCATTACGACAAGGCTTACACACTATGTGGTTGACTATTTTTGTGATAGGGAGTGATTTCGAACACACCATTTGTTTCGGTGTTGTCTCTGCACTAATTCTTTGTAGAATTAATGCGAATGCTGCCATCTAGTGGACAACCATAAACATCCCCTGATTATAATACAGATGAAAGCGCAACAACCTGCTTGAAATTTGAACATTTGAACAAAATAATTTATTTCCAAAAGGCTCCACTAAACAATAACACAAATATCTGCTTATCATTCTCTTCTTATACATGTTTGTTGGTACCATGTTTACTTATTTTCTGAATGAACATTAAATCATTCATTAACTTGTTTCATGCTTTAAAGTACTGAATTACTACTAATCTACTATTAATACTAATACAGTGACTTTGCAAATCACATACATCAAAAATTACTATACCCCTGCCAGTCCATTTTAATGTGTGCAGTTCAAACTATGCAATCTTTATAGACAAGAAGTACTGTGGAATCAGTTTGCTGTTTAAACATTTCTCTATGTGTAAATATTTTTTACATTCTCACTCACTGTTACATAGATGAGTGTCAGTTGCATTCTTTAGGTACACTAAACTTGCGTCTCTTTGGAGCAGCTGGCTGAGTGTCTTGACTAAGTGGAAACTCAAAATGGGAAACCTAGAGATGAGACAAGGTGTGTGTATAAGTTAGTCATAAGTAACGCTTTAGCTTTATGCAAAACTCAAATATAAACATAAGATGTGTAGCTTACCACTCTCTTGTTTGCAGATCGAGCAACTGCACCTGATTTTCTGCCCTACAATACCAAAACAAACATTTTTATAAAATTATTATTATATTTATCTGGAAAAGAAATAGAGGATATAACTAATGAAATGACAACTTCTAAGAACAAAACAAATGCTGCAAGACCCACATATTACCCATGAAAAAGTAACAACAAATGTTTTAAGAGGAGATTAATTTATTACTGAGGACTTCAGTACACGTCCACTTCTGGTTTTCATGGCAGCCACTTCAAGAGCAGCTGTCCTCTGTACAAGACTGCTCACCTGTGTTGAAACAACAGAATCCAAATCATTTTTGGTTCCATGAAGAATAGTAACAACTATGCTCTTAAGCATTGTTTAAAATGTCAGCAATCTTTGTTAAGATGCATAAACCTTAATTAAGTACACAGCGCTGCTGCAAATATAGCTAAAAGATGTATGGATTAAGCTCTCTTCCAAGTTTCCTTGTCACCATGTTTTTTTTTAATACATTTTGGAAAGGAAACCTTAAAGAAAATAAACTCCACCAGTTTTAAGAATTTACAGTACACACAAAACAAACACACAAAGAACACAAAACAAAAAAACAGTTCAAGGAAATTACATCTAAAGGTTATTAAGAATTAGGAATGTAAATATATAATACTTATATATGATTCACTGTATTTCCTGTAAATATCAAAGAGAATATTGCATCACTGAATTAGTGGTACATTAAGTTCCTTAAGTGTTGCTGCCTTCATCTACAGTATCCCCTATAGATATCTGTTGTATTTATTTTCAGTATATCACAATTTAGACTTATTTTAAAGAAAAACCCTTTTATTGGGAAATATACAATGTAGATGGGCATTTCCTGCAGTGTTTATTATGTTTTTGATCTCTGCATATCCTCCACAAATACACATGCATAATTATAGTGTTGTGTTTCATGTAAACTACAAACACTCTTTTGGCAACATTATGTTAGTATATACAATTCTGAGCACTGCACCTATGTTTTACCTACATTTTCTCCATTACCTTGTTTACTGTGCATGAGTTTGTTCCAAATTGTTTGCTTTATTACCTAAACTCTTCAACACATCAACCAATCTGTCTGTTTTCTGTAGGGTTACAGATTTTCCTTGACTCTTATCATTGGAAGCATGGCAGATGGTACAGTGCATCGCTGGAATTCTAAGATGAAATTTAAATTTGCAGCTTATAATTCCTGTGTGCCACATAGGAGCCACTTAAGAGGTTCAGGGTAAATAAACAAATTGTTTACCTGCATAAACTGCGAATTATCCATATTCTCCTCTTTGCTCATGTCTTTATGATTATCAAAACAGAAAAAATAACTGGATCAATTTACATTTATATACATTTTATTTGAATTAACTGTAAACTTATTGCAACACATACCAATTTAGAGTTAAGTCATGAAATTCGTAAATTAAATTAATAATTATGAAATAGATCAAATATATATGGACAACTGCTTTATGAGTAATGTGGAAAATACGTACATACATGGAAAATGAAAAACAAACAAAAGTGTGTTCTTATAACATTGAACAAAAACAAACCATACAAGATGGCTTACCTGAGTTTTCAATACAGGTGTCATGAACAAAAGTTTCCTTGGATACAAACCTCTGTTTAAAGAAAGACACAATGAATGAAATGTCTAGTGCAAGCAAATACAGAATCAATAGTACCCCAGTTCCAAAAAGCTTGGATGCTGTGTAAAATGTAGATCAAATCAGAATGAAATGACTTGCAAATCTCATAAACCCATATTTTATTCACAATTGAATATCAAAATCAAATGCTGAAAGTGAGACTCCGGGAAGCAGTTCAACAATTTGCAAAGCTACATCTAGAAATTGTGTAATAATTTCAAAATACTGCTCCTCAACACAAAACTCATCATCTACAGTACATAACATCCATTAAAGGGTTCTGAGAATCAGGAGAATTCTGTCTGTGAAAAGAACAATGTCAAAAATGAACAAAGAATACTCATGATTTTCTAGGCCTCAAGCCCTCATATGGCACATTTAAAAACAGACATGATCCAGTAATGGAAATCACTGTCGCAGCTCAGGAACACTTCTAGAAATTATCACCTATCATGGTCACTTTCTTATTGTTTAATCATGAACATTGACTTTTACTGAGACAAGTAAGACCTGCAGTTATTTACAGTAGGTGTTAGTGTATGTTCTTCTGGATGAGTTGTCAATATGCTCTTGGAGTACAAGTCATTTGGGAAGGTCAGACACTCCAGGGAAGGTTCACCACCACTGTTCCAAGTTTTTTCCTTTTTTCTCTCCATATTGTGGATATTGGGTCTCACTATGGTTCACTTTATTTGTAAATTCTTTTTAGACTGAAAGATGTGAATGAATTTGTTTTTCATTTGTTCTGCAGTTTCTTGGATGGCGTTGCTTTTCAAGATATTTATGCTAATTTTAGTCTGGCAGTCTATTCAGGCCTGGGTGTGGTTAATGAAATTGAAATCTTTAATGACACTAGGTTACATTATGCCTATGAAATAGGCAGCTTGCACGTCTGAAAAGGCAACATCAATGCTGAAGGGTGTATACAGTTTTTAGAGCAACACATGCTCCCATCCAGACAACATCTTTTTCAAAGAAGGCCTTGTGTTTCAACAAGATAATGCTAAACCGCATACTTAAGGTGAAAGTGACTATTTGTTATTATGAACACACTCAATCACACACAAACTGCACCACAAGGAAATGTGACCACTGCATTTAACTCATCACACGTGCACACATGGAGCAGTGGGCAGCTATCAAGGTAGGGAACTTGCTCAAGGGTGCCTGCAACCTTCTGATACCAGGGACAAGGCCTGCAATACAGACTTTTAACCAGCTAAAAACATGAAATGATCAATGAGACCAAGAAAAACCAAGACTTTTTAGCAGCCGCAACCCTGTATCAGACAAGAATGGAACCTTCCTCCAGCAACTGGTCTCCTTTGTTCCCAGATGTTTATAGACTGTTGATAGAAGAGGTAAAAAGAGTAGCTGCAATGCAGTGGTAAATATGGCCGAGTCCGAGTTTTTAAAAATGTGTTTCTTCCATCAAATTCAAAATGACCATCTTTATATAAATGGTACATTTATTCAGTTTAAAGATTTGATAAACATTTTATGTTCCTTTGTAAATCGTTAGGGATTTGTAAGATTTGCAAATCATATAATTCTGTTTTTGTTTGCTCACTTTCAAATTTAGGTTGTAGTAACTGCCACAGAGAATGTGCATCTCACCTGCTTGACTTTTACCATTTTCTCTTCATTCATTTTTAAAGCCCACTTGTCTCTGGCACAAACTGGCTCATTATCATCTACCTGAAAATGCACCATCTTACTTAGTTTTAAGCTCAAACTCATGCAATTGCTATGTAATTAAAATCTTTACTTTTTTACAAAAATGTTTGAGCTGTATAATTTTATAATTGCCAAACTTTATACGTATCTTAAAATACAAGTAGTACATTTACTTTGGCATGTACACATTTTATAATTAACAATAATACTTGTTCAAGTCTCTCTTTCTCAGTGGCGACATCCACTTTGAGGGTGTGGAAAGGTGTAACAACTTCTCCCATGGAGAGATTTAATGACTCTTTCTCAAACACCATTGTGTTGGTGTCACCATCCTTAAAGCCAGGTGGTTGATAGTCTTGTGGTGTCACTGTCAGACAGGTATGCAGGTAAAGAAATACAATGTCATCATCTTAGAAAAACTCAAATTACTTGACCTAAAAAGCATTACTGGTGTAACAACTGGATTATTTTACCAGTAAATCTCTGGATAAAATGGTAAAAGGTACAAAACAACATGTTCCAATTATTTTTCTCTTTTTGTACATCACTGATCAAGCTCAGATTTACCTTCATCATAGTAGGCGAGTTTCATGTTGAGGCAGACACTGTCGGGGAGTGGGCCAAGGTTCTGCATTAGTGTGTAAAGTTTACGCACAAGCAGAATACTTGCTTTCTTTATGTCATTGCATTCCATCTTAGTCACACGCTTTTGGTTTTTGCTGGCAAAATAAAAAATGACATTTTCAGTACAGAACGTTCAATATGTCCATTGTTACAAATCTAAGGATTAATCATATAAGCTTATTTTAATGTTAGTTGGCAATTAGTAGTAAAGATTGGTTCAGAACTGACCAGCATTTCTAAATTACATAAATGATCACCTTTCAAAATCCAGCTGAGGCCCCTTTTCAGTGTACTGAATTCTGAACTGGTAGCACTCTGTTATTTTCTAAAATGAGGAACAGGTACAGAGAAATGTTAATTTAGCATATAATAGAAATTATCACTTTATACTTTACAATGTCTGTTAAGAACCTCACTGCATTTTACATGACCAAACTTAAAAGATAAGATGGAAGATTCAAATTTAATTGTACTAATCTGTTGTTACTGATGGCTCAAATGTCAACTTTTATTAACCATCTTCAATTCCACAGAAATTATAGCATCATCATACTGATCCCCCCCCCCCAAATAAATGAATAAAGAAAAAATTGCTTACTTCTGGGTATTCTGGATCAGAATATATCTAGAAAAATATAAACAAAGGTTTTATAACATATGTAAACTATCATCATGGGTATTAAATATTTTGAGAATCCTATCAAAGTTACTCACAGATAATAAAATCATACGGAGCTGATAGAAAAGGAAAATAAAAGGGAAAAAATGACAAATTAATTGACAAAGACATAAATTGTACTTTGAAATTATTGCTGATTTCTTATTTATTCCATGTTTGCAACACTTTTCAGATCATCACATTATAATATTAGACAAAGTTAACTTTGTATTGTATACTATATGCACTTTTTAAATGATGATTTCATGTAATAAAAGAAAAAGCTATCTATCTAAACCTACTTGGCCCTGGGTGTGGTTAATAAAATTAAACTCGGCTTTCCCAAAACATTTAGATTTATCACAGTTAATTATTTTTCACATAACGCCATGCTATCTTTTTTTATCTTTAATAAATGTATTCATCATTTTAAAACTGCATTTTGTATTTACTCTAGTAATTTTTCATCAAATATTAGGTTTGTTTGATGATCTGAAACATGTTAGAGATAGATAACGAAACGAGGTACTAAACATCCTAAGGCAAAATCTTTTGACACCAGAGTATCAATAAACTCTGACATTAACAATATTGCTTAGATTCCTTTCAATACTGGAACAATTAACAAATCAGGTTTTTTTCCTACACAAATGTAATCTTTCCTAGTTTATCTGACAAGCTCCATTACAGCTTAAGATGTTAATCTAGAGCATAATCTTGATGCACACTATGTGCGATGCACAGGGAAACTCTCAAACGCGGACCCACACATGCACACTCACACAGATGCTGGTATCCCGGCCCAATCTGTGAGCGTATGAGAAAACGTCGCCAAACGGCAAGATTAAGCGCACACATATAAACTTTTAATTACATGTTAATGCATTGTAAAGGCATACATACAAAATCACATGATACTTTATATTAGTTAGTAGCTGCCTGCCTGCCAGGCAGGTAAGAAGCTTTTTATTTTATGTGATATTGTAAAACACTTAAATGCACACTAAGTTGTTAGAAAGAATTTAAAGTAATTAATTGTGCATTTGTTTAAAACATGGCTGTATTTTTTGTGAAATTTTATTAAGCATTTTATATTTAATGTATTTTTTTTATAATAATGCAAATTTGTTGAATAATAGTAATTTATTAAATAGAGCAATGTTAACACTATTAACTGAATTTTAAGTCAAAAAGTACAGACAAAAACACCATTAAAATATCAAACTAATAAGCAGTACCAGCAGGAGTAGTAGTTAAAATGTTAACTATACCCATCCCTAGTAAGTGTGACAAATATGCAAAATAATAAGAAATCAGGAATAATCTTTTTAACAGTGCTGTATATATAGATCATGTGGTTTCTAGAGTTTGATTTTTAAGGACTGACTCACATATTTCTTTTGCAGGGCATCAAAGCATCCTTGCAACCTAGCAATACACACACACACACACACACACACACACAAACACACAGCCATTTGTCCTAGTGTATAGTACCCAAATGTAGCATGTCCTTGTGTAATACATTAAAGCTTCTTACTGGTCAGACTTAAGATTTAACTACAAACTACATATTTTGTTATATATTATGTAATGTCTTAATTATTGGAGTATCTTCCAACCTAGAAGTAAACTTCCAAATACTGATAACTTACAGTCATATGCGAAAGTTTGGGCACCCCTTGATAAATAGCAGATTTTGGTGACTGAAAATATAGTGTATTTTTCCATGTCCTAAAGAGACTGTGTTAACATCTTTTCAATTACAAAATCTGTTATTTATCAAAGGGTGCCCAAACTTTTGCAGAAGATTGTATACTTACCACTGCACAATCTGACTAGCACCAGGGCAAGTTCGTTCTTCGCGAAGAATCATGACTTTTTGTTCTACAAATTGACAGGACAGAACACAATAAAGATTACTGAATAATTTCACAGATTTTTTAAAAGGTCTCTATAACCCAGTCACTAAGATCATTCATGATGGTCTGAAGTGAAATGGTACATTGCAGCGAAACATCTCAACTTTAACTTCAATATAATAATTGTGATAGGAACTTACATAAGAAGAAGAGTTTTTTTCTGCCGTGAGCATAGCTTTAGCCCACGAGCTTATAAATCTAAATCTACGTCTCAGGCATCAATCAACATGTTTGTAACAATTTCCCTATATCTCCCTTTAAGCATATATTTAAATATTCATTCAAAATCTTACAAAACTTTTTTTAATTACACAAAAATTCTTCTTAAATTTTTTTAATTTCCACTTTTTCAAGTCTTACCCTCAACATATTTACTCCCATAAGCTTTTTCTGGGAAAAGACCTCGTAGGTAAGTGATACTAGAAACAGCAATTGCCAGCAGTTTCTTGACCACCACCAGTGACTGCTGCTCTGTGGCAACTATACGTGGGAGCATTTGTGAACCCTGAAAATAAATCCAAGAAATGTAAACATTATATTCGTATATTCTAATAAAATACAAGATTAAAATAAAAACAATCTGAAAGCAAACTATTTAGCTGTCCTAATAGGCCAAGAACAAACATTTCTCTTTTTAACTCAGGAGTTCTCCATCTTTTTTGTACCAGAACCCCCCACACTCCATTGACACCAGACATTAAACATTAGATACATAAGCCAAAAATATGCAGCTGTGCAAGTAATTGTTTGTGGGAGTATATTATTAAGTATAAAAAAGAATATTATAGTATAAAATATAAGTATAATATTATTTGTTATTGTTACATTATTAACCTTAATGCCTTTCTGAGCATATTTTGAATATTGTTTGTACATTATGAACACCTGGCAACTTCACAGAAAGTACATGTTAGTATAATTTATTAGATTTATTGCAGTGTTTAATGTAAAAATGTGACTAAGAATAACTAAAGTAAAAAATGATATAGTATACTGATAAAGTCTTTTAAGACTTTAATATGATATGTCTTTTATTGTTTGACCATTACTTATTAGTGTCAGTAAATGACTTAGCACTTATATTTGACAGAGTGTTTAGAATAACTGAATATAAATGACACTGGAGTATAGAATAATGGCAAAGTTAATAGACATAAGCAAAAAAGGTTAAATAAATAAAACTCCCGTGCATTTTCAATTCATTCATATCAAATTTTAAAGATAAAACACAGAACATGGATTTGGGTGGATTACAGAGTTAACTCACCTGGTTTGTCCGTTGTCGCTGCTCACAGGCCATAATGGGGATGGCTGGTGTTACGTTTCTTTAAATAAAAGTTAACTCAGGTTTCTGTGAGGAAAAAAACAGAAATTATCGTGCTGCGGTATTCAGCACAGCTAAAGGATGAGTATGGCTATGTTTCACAAGTAATCCCAAGTGGAACAGTTAGCATTTGCTTCCTAAATACATTAACAGTCCAAACGCATCAAACGACACGTTTATGATCATTTTACTTCACGCTAATTTCTAAGGTAGTAGCTAGATAATATATTATCTTAGCTCTAAATTGATCATGTGACTCGATCATGTCCTATAACTAGCATAACTAGCATATTTAGCCGAACGTTATCTATGCTAGGATAACAAACCAAAGTGGTAATTTGGCTTTGGATTACAAAAATAATATATTTTCAAAATAGCTAATCAATCTAATCAATCCAATCAACAACACTGCATAAATAGACTGGTTTGTCTGTGAAGATGAAGATTACATTTACTGGTTCTGGGATGATGAAACCGTTTTTGATCTTTCCCGCCAGTCTGTGCCGCTGGAGAGTCGGCGTTTGCGCTAATGGCTATCCTTAAGCAGATCTGATCTACATAACATGTGCGAAGCGAAGTATGGCATGCTATGTTTTACAGATCAGCGAATCTTCTTTCTCCAAGTTCCAGCCCCATTTCATCAGTTCTCTGTCGTGCGGACGAAGACCATCAAATGTAAAAACACTCTCAGTCGTTCATAAAAATATAAATTAAATATAAATATAACTTAGAAAGCAACATCAGTCATTTAAAGTGGGTATTTCATTAACTTTAATAAAAAATAAATACCTTGCAAAATTGAGAATTTACTACTGGATCAGCTGGCTAGCCTTCACACCACGCAGTCATCAGTGAGCTTTGGGTGCCCATGACCTTGTCACTGATTCACCAGTTGTCCTTCCCTGGATGGCTTTTAGTTTGTACCAACTACTGCATACCTGCAACCTTCCAAAAGACCTGCAGTTTTGGAGATGCTCTGAGCTATCACAATAATGCTCTTTTCAAAGTGGCTCAAATCCTTACACTCCTGTTTCCAGCACATCAATTTCAAAAAGTGACTGTTCAATTGCTTCACTTATATCCTACCCCCACCCCACCAACAGGTGCCACTGTAGTGAAAAAAGCTAGATGGCTGATGTTATGTTTTTACTGAGTTTTTTCTAATGTTACTTTAACAATGTATATTTGTAAATATTGTTAGATCTTTGTGATTGTTTCAGTTTCATTGTTTTATGTTGGTGACAACACTTGCAGCTCTGTGACTAACCACACCTTTTACTTTGGATGTTTTATTTGTTTTATTCTAGGTATGAATTGAGCAATCATATGTTGCTTTATTTTTCATAGCCTCACAATTATTTTGTTTTTATCCTCTTTTTCTCTAGACACCCCGCATGCTTATTGTTGTGCTGAGTTTCAGTTGCAACATTCTGCAGCTGTTTTGCTAAATCTTTCGCCCTCTTTCAGAAGACAAATAACTTGCTTCCCCTTTGTACTCACTTATGTAGGCTTCATGAGTCAAAGACCAAACACAGCTTTTTAATGATACGCCTACAGAGTTTTGCCTAAATAATGTGTAAAGAAACAAACAGCTTGGACTGCCTCTGGCACCTACATATTCATACATTCAATACATTCATACTCCACATTAAAGATAAAATGTTATGAATAAAATTTAGAAATACAGTGTACATAAAATACATAATATGATAACATATATGAAACTTTCTGGCATGCTTTCACTCGATAATGTCACATTTCATTCAGTTAAAAAAGCATGTAAAGGCCTGATAAAGGAACAGTGATTTAGGCTGCCCAGATCTAGTAATACTAAAAGAAACAATGAAATTTGTTTAGTGCCTTATAATAATAAACCCTATATGTTCCTTCTGTAACAGTTGTGTATTATTGTGTTATAGTAACTGTATATCTTTTCAAATGTACTGTAGCAATTCTCTGAGAGGGAGAACCACCAAAGACAACTTGCACATAAATTATGCTCTTTTTGGACCAACCAGGAAGTTCGCCAGGAATATTTGCTTTGCTTCCTCTACCTGCAAAACACACAGAATAACATAGCACAGCCTAAAACAGTGCTAACTGCCAAACTCCCATGATGCTCCTCCCCGAGCAGCCAATGGCAGCCACCCAG
>JBBIGC010000007.1:9813889-9837032 GCA_037576955.1 Lepidarchus adonis
CAGTGAATTATAAATCCTAGAACCTCCTCTAGTTTAGCTGTGATGGTCCTGGTTTTCTTTTTGGTTCTGCAGAGGAAAATCTTGCCTTTGCTGCTCCTCGTGTATGTCTTGCCATTGCAGTCCTTGCTCCCAGCACGCAAACCCCTCACAGGACCATCACTGGAGCCCAGAAGCTTTTCGCTTTTCGCTTCATATCAATCAGATCAGAAGTAACTAGTAACTAACTACTTGAGTAGTTTTTCGATCAGATACTTTTTTTACTCTTACTCAAGTAACTATTGGGATTGTTACTTTTACTCTTACTTGAGTATATATTTCCAGAAGTACTTTTACTTTTACTTGAGTACAGATTTTGGTTACTCTACCCACCTCTGTACATATTGTATAGTCATGAATATGTAATGAGGATTGTGTCGCATGCATGTTCAATCCGTTGACAATAATTCACAATAAAAAAAATTGTAAACCTTATAATCTAAAGCCATGCGAGGTACAGGCTTATGAAAAAATGGGTACAAACCCTTTAGCTTCTCCTGTCGCTCGCTGCTGTAAAATGCAATCAGTGTTTTAACACTAGAGGAGTTAGGCTAGGTGAAATGCTACTTTCACAGCAGTTGAATTCTGGGTGAACTACAGATTTTTGCACGTCAATTACATAAATAAGATGACCAAAGAATAAAAGATGACTACATACAATTTTGTCCTTTGACATAAGCATGACAAATAAAAGACTTTGTAAAAGATGCTAGTTAGCTCACATCCACACTCGTGCAGCATTAACATTTAGAATGCTAGCTAGCGTAAAGATCTTTACATACACAACCTTCCATTCTTCATCAGAGTTGCCTCGTCTTCGGGTATGAAGTTGGACAGTAAATCCGCAACACGCCGTTTCTAGACGGACAACATACTTCAGGGATGTTTTATGGTTTGTGTGCCAACAACGATCAGGCTAACACACGTTAGCAAAACCACAACACAAAAAAGTAAGTTTACGATAAATGACAAATATTCTTAACACATCTATCGTATCACATACTTATTGTTAAGCGGGACGTGTATATGTGGCTACCTTAAGCACGTTCAGTTGGCTCTGGTCATCACCTTCCCTTTTGAACGACATTTCTGTTAGAGTAAGTTAGCTAAGGCGCTTCTCTAAAGCGGACCGTTCACTCACTTCCTGTTTTCACCGAACAGGGCGGAACCATGGCAACGCCAGATTAGTTTCGCGAGCGCATTAGCCTGATGGCAAGTCCGCATCAAACTAAAATTAGAGACAGTGTAGTTCAGTCGTTGAACAGCTAATATTGTTGTTATTATTGGCCCTTCCAGTAAAGACAATATGCCACGTTCTCTGTATCGTGGGTGGAACTGGTTATTAGTCTGGTTTACAACGTTTCATGGAGCACGGCGCTGTTAGCCAGTGACACCGGTTGATAGCGGAGCTGAACTAAACTTGCTTCATAACTCAAAAGTCTACTGCTTCTGCTACACAGGTAAGCTTTGTCGATGCGCGTTGGTTCATTTTATGGGAAAGTAACCGCTAAAGACTAATTTCAGTCTCGCTGTAGGTACTTTACGAGCTTTACGAGACCCACTTCTTCTGCGTGACAGCGACGCGCGGATTAACGCAAGTACTGTTTACTCACAGCTCATTTTTGGAACACTATCTAGACCGGTTGGTGCAGTGCTAACGGTTGTTGTCTAAGAAAGAAAGTGGAGCCAATGTTATAGAAGATAAGCCAACTACTTTCTTTTAAAATGGCCGAGGCAAATGAACCGAACGGTAAATGTGGACCTGGTGTAAGTAGTAATTAGGATGCGAGTTGTCTTCACAACACAGGTTTGCTGAGCCAGCTCGCAAACTTTGCAGTGTTAACCAGAATGCGGGATCCATCGTGCTGTCTCATTTGCTAAGACTCGTCGTAGTCAAACCGGTAGTAGTTTTCCGCCCCTGGAGGAGAAGCCGGACTCATAAACAAGATTTCAATATGTCCTCGGACCGCGGGGCGCACGGGCTCCTTCGCGGGCAGCGCACGAAGTCTTACGGCAGCCTGGTGACCTCCTCTTTGTCACCAGTCAGACAAAAACGAATTGAACATGAAGTTCAGCCGGGAGAGACTCTGCAAGGATTGTCACTAAAATACGGCGTGTCCGTAAGTATAACATTTGCTTCATAATCGAAATGAACGACAGTTATGTCGACGTAATGCCCGTGACCTGATACACATAAATGTTGTTTTTCTCCTCTTGCAGATGGAGCAGATTAAAAGGGCAAACAGACTGTACACCAATGATTCAATATTCTTAAAGAAGTTCCTCTTCATTCCTGTACTGACAGAGTCCCTGTCGTTTTCTAATGAGAACGAGCTGCTTGAGGAAGTGTCAAGTCAGGAACAGAATAATTCACATCACCAGGTCACTGCTGGTAATGGCCAAACAGACTTTGAAAGTCAAGAAATACCTTCAGATCTTTCTCCATCTGATTACATGAAGAGGATGGATAGTCTAATTAATCAGTCAAAGCAAGCAGCTGTGAAATCATGTCACGATAAGCAGTAAGTAAATGTAATAATTGCTATAGCGTTTAACTCACTAGTAGTTAGCAATGGGCTTTACAGCAGATACATTATCATGTTTTCTTTAAATGAAAATCTTAATGATGGAATATGTCAAAATATTAATTTAACCTCACATTTCTTGGGTTGAAATGGAGAAAAAGAACAATTAGTACCACATAAAAAAGTATATATATATTTTAATTCACTGTAGGTCAGTGTTCTTAATTTACTGATATAAGAATATGATCAGAAAAGTATGTTGACACACTGTGGTGTAGCTGATTATAATGAGTATAAATATTGTAATGCTGCCAAGCGCTGCTGGTAGTTATACTTACTATCAACAAAATGTTTCTTTCATACATTTGTAGCTGCAGGGTGAACTGCACTTATTATTATTTTTATCTTTTGCTTTGAGGTTTTCTTCAATGGAACCAGTTAGTCACTGCAGTCAGAGCACCGGCACCTCTTCCCAGGGTCAACATGCCGTGCTTGGGGCTGTGCCTCTCACCATCACCAAACACACAAAGAAACTGAGAGACCGAGAGGATGAGATCTTTCAGCTCTAAAACTGGCTGTTTAGTGGAATTGTCTGGCTTGTCAAGCACCTGAGTAGGCAGGAATACCAGTACTTTTGAGGGCACATGAGGATGTGTGATTTCATGCCTTTGAAATATCAGTGCTGTATGTTAGAATCCCAGACTACCAGTGCATTTTATGACTAATTGATTATTAATTACATTTGGTGTGCAACAGTACTGTACTGAACATGTTACCGTGGCCTTAGGTCATCCTGGCTCCTTAGCCTGTTGCCTGCTATTGACTGGATTACAATGAATACTATTCTTGACTCACTGTCCTTTTTCTCCCATTTTGTCCTTTATCTTCAAATATGGCTAACTTGGTGGCTGTCAGAATTTCTACCTCAGAAAAATGCATCCCATTTCATAAAGCCAATACACCAGGCAATTTTTCTACTCATTAAAATGAGTTTTAAATTAGATTGTGTGTTTAGATTCATAGTTGACACAACCTTTTGCTGTGAACACATTGGTATGTGAATGAATTTCTTCAGGATTGAAAGAAAATCGGGTTAATGGATTAGACCTCAAGGAAAACGCAAGCTGTGTATTTGATATAAAAAGCTTAAAACCTTAAGAATCATGGACACTTTACATCTATCTTTATTTTCTACACTGCTGTACCGTTTCTTGTTATTGTGTGATGTTTTTTTCCCTCTTTGGTCACATAGCTGCTAGACTGCTGAGGACTTTTTTCACAAAGCAGGATTTCTCAGTTTGCAGCACTGGTGCCAAAAGTCTCAGCTGTTCAATGAGAAAATAGGTAGGTAGCATTATAAACTCAGTGAGAAATCCTGCTGGGTGAATTACTCTCCTGTTGTCAACATTTGTGATCTGACCAGATCTGCCACAGCAGAATGTTGTACCTACTTTAGTGCATTGTTCTGTCTTTTCTATAATTATGATTTAGCATTAAAGACATTTTTTGCAGAAAGATGACAGATTATTGCTTTTCAATAATTTTAGGTATAGTTTTGTATTGATTTCACTTTTGGTTTTCTATTTATTTGGTGCTTGCTGTTAAACAGGCACGCATTTTTTAAAAGGTCTAACCAACACAAGCTTGACTTTTTTGAATGTATAAGGTCTGGAATATGGTGAGAATGTGAATACCAGTGCCACCTACCACAAGTGGAGCCAGAGAAGCTTTTACATTTTTACACTAAAAGAGCTCATGACCAATTCACTGCCAAGGACAAATGCTCCAGATTAAAAGTTGTGTATGCTGAGCTTGCGTTTTTGCAATGTAATACCATACACGAAACTGAAAATGTAACAGTACCTACAACACAAATTAAACACTGATTAAAATAAATGCAATGTTGTGCACAAATGCAACTGAATTTATTTGTTTGTTAATATTCTCATGCACCCACTTCATGAATGGATCATTCTTGAGGAAAGAATCTGGACCAAATCAGATAAGTCTTCTTAAGGAATGACTGGGTTTGTTAAAGAATGGGTTGTGGTATGAATCTTCAGGATGACAGTGGATGTGTATCTACAAAATATACATACAAATTCACTTATGAAATGCAGGGCATGAGGTTTTCCCTTCAGGAATTTGCATTGCAAACAACAAAAAAGGACTTGATGGTAATGAATTCATTGACTAAACCTGAATTTGCATGTAGAGAAATGTTAGTGCCTCATTGTTACTCCTCTTATATTACTTGTAACTGTATTTTTATGTCAAACATTTGTGTTTTGTTTTTGTTCTTTCAGTTTCTATGACTATAAGCAGGCTATTCAGACTGTTTTTCTTAAATTCATAAATTAATGTCCCTGCAAGGTATTAAAGGTATGGCTTTTCACTATATGAAAGTTGTGCTTAACAACTGTCTGACACTATGGCAACAAAATGTGATTATTTTTTGATTTGTAGTGCAACCATTTTCTTCTGAAAATATCAGTACATCCTTAGATAGTGATGTTGTTTGGCTGCAAATTAACACTAGGTGGCAGTGACGAGATGTAGTATGAAATAAGGATTTGTATTTCTCTTTTACATGGACGGTGTATTTCCATACATTTCCTGGGATTACATATTTTGGTTGCACCATTTTGCAAACATACATACTCCTTCTCATGGAGAACATGAAAAAGTTGTATGATTGCATTCTGATAAAAGGGGAGTCATAAGCATTTGTTGCAGAGCTGTGTCCATAATTGTTAAGGGCCCCCTTGGCTAATTCTTTACTGTTTTTCGGACAATTTACTATCATACTTCTATGTTTTTCTTTCCTTCTTAACTATAGGCTGTGACTGCCTCTCCTTTCTAGGACAGTATGCAGCTACAGCATGTTCACAAAAGGTGAGAATAGGCATCCATTACAAGGTTTATCATCAAGAGAAGAATCTAGTGGCTATAAATAGTCCTTAATAGCTCTATTCAACACAAAACGTGACACTAATTTAAAAATAAATTTTTTCCTGATAGCCACTGGTTTGAGTCTCAAAAGTTCATCCAGTTTTGCCAGCAAGGATCTGAAATGTGATTTTCATAGTTTAGCCAAACCACAATGTTGAACCATAACAGGACCATAGAGACTCATCAGAGTAGTGGCCATGTGTTGAGAGTTTAGGTTTCTTGTTTTGCTCTTTTCAAGTCCAGCACCTTGGTTGTCTCTTTAAAGCAATACTGTTAAGAGTCCCACTGCCCCAGTAGTCTCATAACTTGCCCTCTTCCAGAAGTTTGTTGAGTCCGTTACAGATTTTGTTGAGATTGGACTTGAATGAGCCATTTGGGTTGTAAAGCTGGGTGAGGAGCTCAGGGTCAGAGTAATGGTTAAAGACGTGGTTGATGCGTCCATGGGATTTTGGTGTGAGGTGAGTGCCCACAAGCTTCAGCAGCATGTCTCTGCATGCAGTTAGGATCTCTGACATCACTGCCTTGTCAAAGGTGAACTCCACCTAAAACAGAAACAACTGACATTTAGAAAACAACTTGTAAATGAACTGATAAGAAGCAAATCCAGAGCTTTTTAATGCACAACGCCCTGCCACAGGCATAGCCCTGGATTAAACTTGGTGTTCAGAGAAGGGGATTTAATATGGTATGTGCTAGCTTTAATAGTGAACCCTGTAGTCTCACACATGTGTTTTTAATAGTGAGTGTACTACATCTGTCCTTTTATTATAAACTACAGTTTGTTGCTGTAGTGAGTTGACAAATCCTGAAATTTTAATAAATTTAATAAACTTAATGCATCTAAAATTCAAGACAAATAAGCATGATGCAATTTATAGCTCAATTAGAATACGGTCTTGTCTTGTATAGCTGTTTATTATTTTCATGATGTTTCAAAATGACTGCCACAAAGTGATTTGAAGATCACAGAGGGAACTACTTGATGCCACACACAGATGTATGATGACTTAAATCTATAGTTTCAGTCATCCTAATTTTTGACTGATGAGTTTCACATGATGGCACAGTTTTAATCAAGGTTTTTAATTTTTAATTAAGGTGAAAAGTACCCTTACAATATACCGCATCACTTCATCAGGTGCACCTAATTTGTATCTGCACTCATTATCCATTTCTGTCAGCTCCACAGACCGTATAGGTTCACTTTGTAGTTTGCAATTGCAGACTGTAGTCCACCTGTTTCTCTGCATCATTTGTTAGCCCCCTTTACCCTCTTCATTAATGGTCAGGACCCCTACAGAACCACCATTCTCAGCACAGCAGTGACAGTTGGTAAGGGGTTGCATGTGTGTGACACAGAGTGGATCACACATTGCAGCACTGCTGTGCCTTATGTCCACCCAATGTTCAATTTATTACATTTATCTGGCCTGTTGATCCCACTTGTAGATTTAAAGTTATTCATTATGTTTAATCTGGTTGTTGGGTTATGGTTCAGTTTGTGTTGTTCTTTATTCCTTTATTATTGATTGTTTCTGGCCATATAACACAGTTGACTGGATTTGCAGCACACACACACACACACACACACACACACACACACACACACACACACACACACACACACCACTACCATGTCAGTGGTACTGCTCTGCTAAGGATGAAATAATGCCTTCTCACTTGTGGTTCTGTGTGGTTCCTGACCACTGAGGAACAGGGTAAATGGGCTAACAAATGATACAGAGATATATTTAACTGATAGAAGGGCAAGGAAAATGTTTCCAATGTTTCTATCAGTCAATTTAAATCTATTTCTCAAATATAAACAAATGTAAAAGTTAACACCTGCAACACACTCAAAAAAGCTGGGACAGGGGTATTTTTATAGCTGGTTTACATGAGTTTTCCTTATAAGTAAACTGTTTATTCAGTTGAGAACTGAAGAGATTAGATTTTACAGTTCTGCTGTTAGATTTTTTCTCTATTTTTGCTTTATACAAGACTTTTGATGCTCAACCATCCATGGTGGTTTTTGTCTGATTCTTATCGTCGTGATGCAAATTCATACATTTCCAATAGGAGACAGATCTGGACTGCTGGCAGGAGAATCAAGCACATACCATGTCTATATAGCCACGCTGTTGCAGCCAATGCTGAATGAGGCTGGGCATTGTTTTGTTGAAATTACCAGATAATTCCTGGGAAAAGACGGTGGAATATGTCTCTCTAAAATCCCTAAATAACCCTCCACATCCATTCCAATGGGTACCAATGCCCCACCTAATACCATGACACTGGCTTTTTGAGTATTTCAAATCAATAATATTCTTTAATGTTTCACTCTTATTTTTTGAGTGTGTTGCAGGCATCATATTCCAAACTTGTTAATATTAATCTGAAAATATTGGAAATCTCTTCTTTGAAATGTTTTAGTTAAAAGTTCAAACATTCTTGATTACATTTCATTTTATGAAAAATGAAAAAAAAAATGGAAATGGGGAGTATCATATAATCAAACAATATCTCTTTTAATTGCCCATATGTTGAAAATGAAAAAAAACCCATCAGTTTCAATATAAAGCTTCATGGTATCGCCACTTTAATTGAAGCACATGTATAGTATTCACTGGTCTACATAAATTATATTAGTAAGACTTCGTACCCTATTTGCTAAACTGTCTGCAGTGTTTAAAAAGGGACAGGGACAGGGAAATTGTTATATTGTTGTTTTTTTTTTTTATTGTTTCTTAGGACAGATGATTTCTGTTAGTGTTAACAGTTTACTTGCTTCCTTTTTGGGGGTTCAGCTGACAAGAAGCTCATACAGGAACAGAGAGAGAAAAGTTTTTTGAAGAATGACAAAAACTATAGGAATTCTCTCTTCTCCGTATGCTGTAGAATATTCTCTGTTGTTACTTTAATATGTACAATAACCCAATATACTGTACAGCAGTGTTTGAAATGCCATAATTTAGAATCTGTGCTATTAGTCAGTTTACTTCAGAGTTACCTGAAATAGGTTAGTTACAGCTTGAAATTCCTTGAAGATTTGAGATTCTATTATTTACTGTTATAGGACAGGCATCTTTTAATGGCACATGAGAGTATTTTGTCTGATATGAATGGTGGCCTTGAAATATATGTTGTTATGAGATTGGGGGAGGGAGGCAAACAAATGGGTTCTGCTTTACAGTCATGTGAAAAAGTTAAGACATCATATGAAAGCCTGTGTGTTTTGTAACATTTTTGGACATGTAGATATTCAATCTCAATTTTAATAATACTGGGAGATTCAAGTAATACAACTAAACAATTGAAAACATAGAACACGCTTTTCAAGATTTTCTGTAAAATGTAATTCTGCAAAAATGCAATTTCTGATCAGGATAAAATTAGGACACCTCCACCTTTATTCCAAATTAAAGTGGGTCAAATCACACACAGATGTAGCACATCCGGTGCACATAATTAGTACATCATTGCTCAATATTTTGAAAAAAGTTTGCCCTATTTAAACCTCAGACCTTTAGTTTGGTGTGCTCCTGACTGTGGAGGTGAGAATGAACACCTTGGTGATAGCAAAAGAGCTTTCTGAGGTCTTCAGAAAAAAGATTGTAGCAGCTTATAAGTCTGTCCTGGGACAATAGTCTACAAGCAGAGCCAAAACAACTGCCAAAATGCCCAGGTCTGGCCATCTAAGGAAGTTCACCCTGAAAGCAGACCATATGACACTAAAATAAGTCTCCAAAAACCCTAAAATGTCATCACAGAACCTAAAGCAGGCTCTTGCTACTGTTGATGTGAAAGTGGATGCCTCTATATTCAGAAAGAGATTGTACAACTTTTTTGCATGTGAGGTGTGTAAGGATGAAACCTGTGATTCTCTAAGAGAAGCATCAAGGCCAGACTGAAATTTACCAGAGAGACGATGACCAGGACTTCTGGAATAATCCTCTTTGGACAGATGAGTCTAAAATGTAATTATTTGGACACCACAACAGATGACATGCCTGGTATAAGCCAAATACAGCATTCCAGGAAAAGAACCTCATACCAACTGTGAAGCATGGAGGTGGAACTGTCATAGTTTGGGAATGCTTTGCTGCAGCAGGACCTGGCCAGCTCACCATCATAGAATCCACCATGAATCCTACGTTTATCAGACGGTGCTTAAGAAATATGTGAAACCAGTCAAGCTAAGGCGGACCCTGCAACACAACATTGATCCAAAACATTCCAGTAAATTCACCAAGGACTGTCTGAAAACTAAGAGATGCAGAGTTCTAGAGTGGCCGAGTCAAAGCCCAGACCATTGAGATGCTCTGGATGACTTTTAACTGGTTGTACATACAAGAAACCCCTCAAACATCTCTTGGACATCAAAATGTGAACATTTCTTAATAAAGAACTGAATATATAACAGGGTGTATTTTTTTTTACAAGCAGAAGACCCTGGTAAGGAAAGTATATGAATGCTATGGTCTTTCCTGGAGCAGACTTTAGGGAAGCATTTTGATGTTTTGTGATATTTTAGCATTTGCTAATAGACTAGAGATGGGGATGAAAACATGGATAGAGTAGATTAAGAACAAATAATAGAGTAAATACGTTTTTTTTTTAACAACTAAAAATGTATTCTTATTAGAATAACAAAATGGGGCCGGGATAGCATTAGGAGGTGGGGTGTTACCTCATGAAAGCTGATTGCTGTCATGGCTCCTTGGTGTAGCTTCTTCTTGAAGGACTCAGCTAAGCGGAGCTCCTCCTCACTGAAGCAATTGTGTCTGAAGAGCACGCCGATTTTCACTACCACTTTAATCAGGTCCTTGATTACTTTTTGGGCTTCTGTGCGATTCTTTGTGTACTCCTTCGACACACGGTACAGCTCATCCAGAATCTCACTACTGTTGTCATCGATAAACATCTGTGCTACAGACTTGTTGACCATTTTGCTGAGAATCTTTTTCTGGGCTTTCATAGCCAAGTCCTTGGAGCTGAAGTTCTCCATTTCTTTAGAAAAGGGAAGTAAGAGAAGGAGAAGTTAGCAAACTGGCTTGAAATGGAGAATATGTCACATGGTTTCTTAGTTATATTCCTTCAGTTTATATTTATGATTATATGATGCTGATAAATGACTCAATTAAACAACATTAACGAAGTTCAATCCCTGTGTCCTTAAAACTTTGGATATTTTCTAAAGTGCAGTAAAAACAAATTACTTTGATCTGTTAATTCACATAAACCTTTATTTTACTGATAAAAATGAAAATATTTTCAATTACTGACCAACAATTGAATTTTGTAACAAAAAAGCACAAACAAAGCTGCAACACTCAACAAAATTAAAAATAAAAGTTAAAGGGTTAAAATAAGATTAACGTGCACAATATATATAAAACAACACTGGTTTGAAAGACTTCACATAAAGCAGGCTAATTGGTAGCAAATGATCATTATTGGATATACAGTGAGTATAGAAAAGAATCACCCTCTTCAAAATATTTTTTTTGCTTTACAGTCTTAAATGAAAATCCACACATATTTTTTCCCAGCTTTACTTACTCAATACAACTTATAACATCCAACTGAAAGATATCACAGCTACAATTTTTTTCAAATACAAGACATTATTGAGATTAATAACAGCCTTGAGTCTATTGGGATACATCTGTTGCACATCTAGATTGAGCCATATTTGCCCACTCTTCTTTATAGAACTGTTCAAGTTCGGTCAAGTTGGATGGTGAGCAATGGTGGACTGCTATCTTCAAATCTTTCCACAGATTTAGGTCTGGGCTCTGACTGACACACAAGGATATTTATGTTTTCCTCCTGCGGCCACTGTGTGGTCAATTTTGCTGTGTTCTTTAGGTCATGGTCATGTTGAAAGGTTGAAAATTCTGCCTGTTTTCAACTTTCTGGTTTTCCTCAGGTATTTTGCCCCAGCCATCCCTGAGGCCTTTTTTTGATCGAATATATTTTGTTATAATTTTTTACTTGAATGTAATAGATTGCATTGAATAAGTAAAGCTGGAAAAATATTGGTTTGTGTGTTTTCATTTAAGGCTGTAAAGCAAAAGAAAAGGAATATTTCAAAGAAGGTGATTAAAGGTGTACAGTATAAAGGACAAGGTCAGCCACTGCTGAATGCAAGTGTTCCCTCAGACAGCACTGTCTAAGAAACCGTCATGCTGCTGAAACGAATACAACCCCATGGAGTATTTCAGAAAACCATTGTTTTTTAATGCAGAGCTGCAGAAATGCCAGTGTCATACAGGACAGTAAAGGATTTTTAATGGATCACCAAATTTGTGCCTATTTTTTGTTTTTTTTTAATGAGTGTACACTTTAGTGACATTTAGTTCATAAATATAATGCCCATCAGTTAATATGACATTTAAGACAGGTGCTTAACAAAACATGACGTTAAAAGTCAAATATTATTTGTCACATACACAGTCATACACAGTACGATATTCAGTGAAATGCTTTGATGACCACCCGTGACCTTAAAGATATAAAACACAATTTAAAGACAATTTTAAAGACAATTTTAGTGTAGTGAACAAATTACTTTTTATGTATGTGCTCCAATGTTGCACATCCACAGTTTCTCTTCTGTTTGTTCACTGTGTCACTGAGTTACTTATATTTTCAACCCTTGGGGTTGCCCCCCTTAGGGCCTCGTTGTAAAAACTAAGTGTACTCAGGGAAAATCTCACCCTGAAGGATTTCATCAGTGCCAAAACATCATGTAAACAAAACTAAAGACCTGCTTCAGTCAGGTACTATTACATGTTTCCTTTTTCCTTCAAATTATCATTACAGTTGTTAACTAAATGTCCATACTAGTCTTTTTAATGCCTCAGTGTTTCTTTTCTATTAAAGGAAATCTATAATACAGCCAAACCCCATTAGCTCACCCCTGGTTATCTCCAAACTCGCCTCTCACCATGAAAAGCTGCTGAACAGATTTCCTTTCATGCTATTTACCTTGTTAAGCCGCCAACCTCATTCCTCACCACAATGCACAAAGTGTCAGGTTTATGCATTTCTCCATCTATAGCTCACCAAACTTGGGTCTGTCTTAGCGATGTAGCCTAGAACGTGGTAAGTCATGCTAATTCTGTAGGTTAGCTGTTGCTGCTGTTGGTGGGTGGGCAACACTAACGTATGATGGACCAATCACTGATGCATCCTCAGTCTGCTTGGTGTCTGGACCATCAATCAACACAGGAAACCCTGCTGTTCGACTGACCGTTGTTTGGTCCACTTGTCCACAGTCTGCCTCTGCTAATGTGACCAGTTGCATGTTACCTTTTTATTTTGGCCTAACAACTATTACAGCATTACTGGCAGCTTTGATTCTGAGTTTGCATACAAGTTTGTGAATTAGACCCTAATTTTCTGGTGCATTCTCTTGACTGGCAAGCAAACGGTTTGTCAAAGAAATGGGTTTCAAAGAAAAGTTACTAATCCATTTGAATAGCTCGCCACCCCACCTCTCTGCAAAATTAGGGCCCAGACCAATAGGGGCAAGCTAACGGGTTTGACTAGAACCTTTAAAATAGCTCCTGACGATAAAGGGCTCCACAATTATTACAAGTCAAACACATTTTGAATACTATATAGAGCCCTTGTGTTCTCAGAGGCTAACCCTAACACTATTCACTCTTTACGAGTAAAAAAAATTAGCAGGTTAAACTTTGTCTCACTCTTTTTCAGTTGTTAGAGTTGAGGGAACATGCTAAGACAGGTACGAAAGCAAAGCTGACTGCATGGCTTACACAAGTTTCCACATGCATTGCAGGATTGTGTAGTAACATTGGAACATCAGAGCTGTCCATGACAGAAGGGGAAATAAAAAGACTGCATAGATTTTTGCCCTCTTATTGCACTTTAGGGTAAGGATTAGGACTTAATTATACACAGTAATGTGTGTAAATTAATGTGTAACATACACCAATAAGCTGCAATATTAAAAGCATTGACGGGTGAAATTAATTATATTTGATTATTTTGTTACAATGGAACCTGTGTCGGGGATATAATAAGTCTATAAGTTTATGTGAGATGACTAGGTAAGAGCAGCTGATCCCTAACAGAAGTGGTCCAAAGTAGGGTGACAGGGTCATGTGGCCTACTGATATGTGTGGGGAGTGAAGGCTAGCCTGTCTGGTTTAACTATAGCAGACATTATAGTTTGCTGTTTGCTGTTCACCACAGAAAAGGCAGTGATACGGATGTTACTTAATTTAAAGAACCTACTGCTGAGATCTTGGTGCCGGAACAGAAAATCACACTTTTAAAGGTCTTGTGGAGTTCATGGCTTGATGGATCAGAGCTGTTTTGTGGCCCAAGGGAGACCCATACAATATTAGGTAGGTAGATTTAATTTTACGGCTGATCAGTACACATTAAATGTATATAAAATGGTTGATTTGTAATGAAATTTTGACACAAAGCCACCTTTCTCAAATTATATAAAAAATTCTTTTTTTATATTTTTTCATGAAACCAACTATATGCTGTTGCTATTCCTTATTACCCAATCATGTCTGCAGGAATGGCAATGAACTGTGCTGTGCCAGTGTCGTCACATCTGATGCTCTTATCATCTCTGTTTTTTATTACATGAAGGCTTAGTTCTAGCTCAGTGTCATCTTTCATTTAGAGTCAAAATGAAGAACTGAATCAGAATTTTGTCCTGCCTTAAAAGTCCCACTGTGGAGAATGGAGGTGGAACACCTTAATAGCAGTTGTTTTCTCCATTTCATGTGTTCATTGAATAATTTACTGAGCTTAACATGAATTTCAAAGTCATATGTAAATGGTTGGGTGCTTCAATTAACATTTAGTTTGTTTTCTGAAGTGAAGTGCAAATAAGTGTTTAAGTAAATAGTAAGTTACATTTTAATGCACAATGCAGTTTTGTAAAAATGTGTTCACTAAGAAAATCTCTCAAAACAATGAAGGCATACATTTCAAGTATAGCTGTGTATAGCTGTCTGAATATATATATGTGTAGTGCATACTCTATGCACAGAATACACTCTATGCACAGGATACAGGCCTACAGTGGTGCTTGAAATCTTTTGTATTTCTGCAGAAATATGACATAACCATAATTAGAACACACGAGGTTCTAGAAATAGATAAAGAGAACACAATTAAACAAATGAGAGAAAAATATTGTACCTGGATAATTGTTTTATTGGGGAAAATGATCCTGTGAGTGGCAAAAAATATGTGAATCTCTCAGTTTCTGGTGTGACTCCTTTGTGTAGCAAAAACAGCCAAAAAGTAACTACTGATCAGCCCTGCACATCAGTTTGGTTGAATGTTACCAGAACAAACAGCTTCAGCTCTAGACTGTTGATGAGTTTCCTCTCTTGTTTCAAGTTCATCCACAATATCTCTATTGTAGAAAGGTAAGGACTTTGACTTGGTCATTCCCAAACATTAACATTTTTCTTTATCCCTTTATACTTTATGCTTCCATTAAACATTTTTTTCAATATCCCTTTGGCTCATCCAGGCAGTTTTTTCTATGGCACTTCCACAAACAAATTCCTGTTTAAATTAAAGATAAATCTGTTTGTCTGTTTTACTAAAACAAACTAAATGTTAATTGAAGCACCCAACCATTTACATATGACTTCTCTCATGCCTGATTGTCATTCATTGGAAACACATGCTTTATAACAAAATTAACCAAGTATAATATTTTCTCTCATTTGTTTAATGGGGCACACTTTTATGTTTATCTCATATGTCATATTTATGCAGATGTATAGAAAAATTCTATAGGGTTCAAGTCTGCATGTCTCCACCTGTTTACCTGCAAAGTACTTGAGTCAAATTGCACCTGGCTTTAAATGATGCTGCGGATCTAAGGTCAAGAAAACATTTCAATATCATTGCTTTTGTGTCACATGGGCAGGTATTCCTTAATCAGTTATTGCATAGTGATAGCAGGGAACCTGGCCCACACTGACAAGTGCTTTTATGAAGTGATCTGATTGGAGAATTATTCACAGGCGAGGTAAATATTTAACATTCCATAGATGACTGCAGCACATAGCCTGGGGTGTGTGTGTGTGTGTGAGAGTGCTTGGAGAAGCAAAGCTGGGTGCTTTTGTAGGATGAGAAAAGGCCTATTGTCCTAGTGCGTTTGGTGCAGGAAGGGGCAGTAGTAACCCTGTCATTATAAAGCAGCCCTACTGACAGCAGTGGAGAAACGGGTCAAAACCTGTTGTAAGTTTCCTGCGACTGCGGGCTAGTGATCAAGCTGGTCCAGCCATGTCT
The DNA here is from genome assembly GCA_037576955.1 of Lepidarchus adonis. Classification (NCBI taxonomy): domain Eukaryota; kingdom Metazoa; phylum Chordata; class Actinopteri; order Characiformes; family Lepidarchidae; genus Lepidarchus; species Lepidarchus adonis. Next base: position 9,829,711 of record JBBIGC010000007.1, read on the forward strand.
TTGGAAGTTCGATTTGGGGGAAAAAAGAGAGAGAACTGCTAAGTATTTTGTAGCATTTTACAATGGCTGGTTTGAGAAAATGGAAAGCAGTTTTCTGCACAAAATGTTCAAACGTGTGACAGCCACACACTCTTACAAAATGTCTTAAATAGTTCTTGAATTGGATGATCAAAAGGTTCTTTTTTCTCCCATTTCATTTGCAAAAATGGTCCATCAAAAAAAGGTCTGTGGCATCACAGGAAGAGCAAGAGTGCTAGAAAGGTGAGATCCATGTTCCTGTTTATCATTTTTATCATAAAAATTTATCCCTACCTACCTGACTGATTTTTTTTTCTTCTTTTTTTCAGATGAGTGCAAGCAACAGCATACTGTTTGTGGAGTGTTTGCTCTGGCAAACAGATTCTCCATGTGTGCATGTGTCATTCTTTTACGCCCCGCTCATCATAGCGGTTGTTTTTCGTGAGACGACTGAGGAATGTACATGGTTGTTCATAAAGGAAGTGAAACTCTGATCAGCGGTGAAGAGCTACCAACCCCCTTGTTCAGTATATTTTCAGTACATTTCACAACTGGGTGAGTCAGTTCTGAGACTAGAAGGGCTCTTTAGTCTTTCAGGCTAGGCTACTTTACATCAGATGAGCTTTACAAAGCAGTGAACACCTCCACTAAATTAGGTCAAAGCAGGATGGGGAAACTCCTCTGTTTAAAATCTTATTGTGAAATAGCAAATGGTGGCATGCGACTCTTTTCTGTGGCTCTGCTCTGCTCAGGCCTTGACAGGAGGCAGGAGTCAACCTGTTCCAGCTTGAACACAGCATGTATCCCCTCTAAACTACTGGTAGCTGCAAAAGCAAAGAATTTGTACAAGCCAAGTTTTTTGCTTGTAGAAATGTTCCATTTTTCTGCATTTTTTTACATTTTTGAAGTAAAAGTTTGGTTTCTTTTCTATTAAGTTTCTAATGCTGTCCTACAAGTTTTACCCCAAAACACTCCTAAACACCTCACACACCCTGACAACCAGATATGCCGGAGAACCCAGAGAACCCAGATGGACCCTGATTAATGCTACATCTGGCTCTGGACCTGCACTTTGGTTTTTGATTAGCAACATTTACAATGTTCTTACCTGCACTTTCGTTCCCTCCCTCCTCTCTGTGTAGTCCCTGTCCTTCTCCTGTGTTCAGATCAGGTGATTGACATCCAGATTTACAATTTCAGATGAAATACTCTCCCCAGGCAAGGTGAAAACTACACAAAATCTTTCAGACAAACTGTGATCTGCTCGCCACTCTGTGTCAAGATAATTTGACTTGTACTTCCTTGAGGAACTAATTGTCTAAGACACACCCCTAAGTGTGCATGTGTCTCTTGTGCTCTCTCCCTCTCTCTCACACACACACAAACACACACACACACACCCTCCACCCTGCTCTCTCTCACTCTGTTAGCTGCTGACAGTGCCTCAGCGTGTCCTAACAAGTGAAACCCCTGTAAAGAATTTAGCAGTAATCCACTGATGCAGGCCATTGAAAAGGGGAGGGCTTTCCTCTTTTTTTGTAGTCACTATTACTGGAATGCAGCCATTGTCAGTGACACTATTATGATCTGATTCACGTTCACTTTGAAACAGCATGTGTTAAACAGTACACTTGCAAACAAAATACATAAATACAAAAATGAAGTGATATTAATGCTTCTGCAATCACCAATTCCAGAATTTGATATAAATCTAGCTTATTGTATTTTCTAAAAATGTTGGCCCAAAATGTAAAGCTTTTTAAAAAAAAATTGTTAATGGTTGTATATTTGTTTGTGCTAAATGAGTTTTAAAACATTTCATGTAAAGTCTAGGTCACACTCATTAGATTTTAATTGATTTCTGATCTAAACTGAAAAGGAGCTTCATGGCTACTATGTTGCCAAATGCAGTTAATGAACAACACAGGTCAGCAATAAGTATGCAAACTATTCTTAAAACTGGGAGATACATAAAATAAGCAGAATTGAATGGTTAAGTCAATTGTTTGTATACTAGGTGCAGCTCAAATACAACATTAATAATACATTGTTACTGTTATATATTGTATAATTTAGTTTTTTTTTTCAGAAGCAAAGCTTTAACACATACAAACGGCATGTAGAATGAAACCCAAAGATAGCTGCTTATCTGTCTATCTGAATTACAACCATCTGGACTGAAGCCAATCTCTGAAGCCAAGACCTCTATACCTCTGGCTCTGGTCATTAGCCAGTGATTGTTTACAGACCCTGTGGTTAACTGAAGTACGTATGTAATTGCTTTGTCAGTTCTGTATAACTGGCTAATGTTGTGAGTTAAGCATAGCTGGTAGCATAGTCAGCAGTTGGATTTAAACAGTTTAACCAATTTATAACTCTTATGGATAAATCCAGGATGCAAAGCTAAATCAAGGATGACAATTTAGCTTTTTGATTCTGTGGAAATATTGATATTCATATAAATGCTTTTGTGATAAGATGGCGTAAACTGTATCAATAATCATTTTATTGGGTGTAGCACACAAAAACCTTTGCAAACTGTTCAGTTTTCATCATATTCTTAATTGAGATCAGAGCAGGCAGGCAAATCATTGTAGATCAACACTCTGCTCTGAGATAAGGATTATGCTGTGCTTTGGAGAGACCGAGCAGGGAGAGTGAAGGCAAGTGCGGAATTAGGGTTGTCTCCACGGCAACAGACAGGAAGTGTCGCTTACATGGTTTCCTGATGGCTTCCTCTTTATCATAGAGTGACATCTGACAAGACTATATATGCATGCGGTGAGAGAGTACGATCAAACCTAAATTTTAGCTTACATCTGCACGTTTAGTCAGCACTGGAAGTAGGAGTTGTAAATGAATTTTGCAAGATCCACTCCTTGTTTAATTTGGAATTTAGATTTTTGAGCTGTGCATATGCACATTTGTTCACAGTTGTATTAGTGTATGTACTTCATGTGATAGTATCAAGTTCTTTTTTTAAGATCTGTGGCTGCTTTTGTGGATGTGTGGAGTAGTGTGAGAACACACATGTTGAGATTACTTTCACTTAAATTTAGAGTGCTCATTACCTATATTGGTTTACACTTTACAAGTTACACCTGAATTCTTTACTGCAAGTGCTATGGAAAAGTATTTCATTTATTTAACGTTCAGTCCAAATGTCCATTAAGTACAAGTTATACATGTTTCAGTGATTTGAAAAAAGCAGGAAACATATTAAAGAGAAAATTGCAGGATTTTTTTTTAAATTCCAGAGACCTCATTGTCATTATGTTACTCTAAAGAGACACACCTCAGCTGCCTTCCACAATGGGCACTATAAACTGATATTATTTTTTGTTTTATTTGTTGAGGCTTATCTGTAATTTTCTGTCATTGAGAAGAGATTCAAAATCCTGCATATGTGACTAACAATTTTGGATCTAAAGAGGTTTGGTGGGGAAAAGAAAACAGCTGCATCTAATGCAAACACTTTTATTTTACTGATAAAGGTGGCACATTCTTCATAATAAAGCATTGATATTTCATTTATTTGTAAAGTCCACACCTAAAATGAGTGATTGTCTGTCTTTAATGCATTTTGGAATGGAACCTTTTCTAGGTTTTGCACTTTTATCTGACCCCCCCCCCCCCCTCTAATATTAACTAATATTAATTCTGTATTGTATGTGGTTTTATTCAGAATGTATATGTATTACTGTGTTAGTCATTCTCTGATCCACTATTTTTCAGCTGCTGGTAGTATGCCAAAATGAAGCCATTTTAAAAAAAATGTTTAAATGTATTAAAAATAACAATAAAAATGCACAAGTGTGTTCCATAAATATTCTTACTAAAATGTAAAGCAGTCACATCATAACTGTCTAACTCCGACATTATGTAGACCAAACAGATACAATACAAATTCCTTACAGATTCACTACACCAATAATATATGAATTAGTTGGTATGCAGTTCATATATTTAATGGGTCACACTGGAAAGCTTGACCCTAATATCTGATATTTAAGATTGGACAGCACCTCCTTTCCCCTGAGTACAGCAGTATACACATATAGTTCATTTACATTGTGGTTACTGAGTATACTATAATATTTGAATGGGGTTGTATGTATGTATGTATGTATTTATTTATTTATTATAAACAGTATTTTCTGAAGGATTTAACACACTGTATTTGTTCTCCTCTTTAACAGTGTACTACGGTCACATACTTTGGGGCAGTGGTGGCCTAGTGGTTAGGACTTTGCTCCTGAGATCCGAAGGTCGCAGGTTCAAGTACCTCACCACTGAGGTACTGTCCCCACTTCACTGCTCCCCGCTGTTGATAGCTGCCCGCTCCTCCACGTGTGCACGTGTGATGGGTTAATGCAGAGGACAAATTTCGTTGTGGTGCACTGTGTGCAGTGGTGTGTTCACAATGACAGGAAATCACTTTCACTAATAAATGTGCTTTCTATAAAAAGTCATTGCACAAAAAAGCTACTTAACAGTAATATCTGTTTCTAAAAGAGATACAGGTTCCCTTCTGAATCATTTTGTTTCTTTGATCCAGAATTCACAAGCCAGTTGTGTCATGGAAAATAGCATACCATCTGTGCACTCCACAACTGTGGGAGGTGCATTTGGTTAATGTTTCTGGTTAGAACTCTGCTGTGGTAACAGTACTGAGGTCAAACCAACAACAGGTGTTAATAGAGGGTAAATCGCAATGAGAACCTATTACACATATTATCCCCCACTGTACAGAATAAATCCACAGTCATCTCACTTTACATTTCTGGAACTAGGTTTATTTTCTGGAAGGCTGCCTGAGAATTCCAGAAATCAAGTTGGTTCCTGTCAAGCAGGGATTTGGAGTTCATTCTGTTGGACCGCAGTGTGGATTTTTGCTGGCTGCTCAGAGCAGAGTGCAGGTTGCACTGCGCATGGGTAAACTAGCTGGTAACCGTGTGTACTGGTTTCTGAAGCTGTGCTTTCTGTTGTTGAGAACTGGGCTTGTTTTCTTCTGGCTACCAGCAGGGGGAGTGCTATCCTGCGCATTACCAGAGGCATTATCTGCTTTGCCTCCTTTGTTGTTCTTTGTCTTTTTAACTTTCTCCTTGTCCTGGGGCTCATTACTGACTGTGTTTTGGTCCGTAGTGCCCTCCAGTGGTGGTAGTGTGTCATGGGGAAGTTCTGCAGGGGTGGGCTTTCCCTCTGCCTGCTCCTCATTGGGGATGTTTAGGTTGGAGTTGGAGCGCTTTGTGTTGGTGCAAGTTGAACTATAAGAAAAGGTAAGAAAAACAACCATGGTCACAGTCTGTTTAGTCTGATTTAGGCCTACACACTGCAGTGACACTAACTATATTAATCATATTGTTCCCATAGGAACAAATCGTTGTATTTTCATTTGTGTTGTTTCTTTAGTATTATTATTTACATAGATTTACATTCATGAGGTATGGGCCAATAAAAATAGTGAAAATTTAATGTTTTTCATACAAATTCTGAATATATTTCTGTGAAATGTTGTGAAATCTACTTACCCATTAGAGCTTCTATCTTCAGAGTCTTTCTGTTCGCTGCTGTAACGAAGCTCAGCTGGTGTCTTAAAGGACAAGTCTTTCTTCCCTTTAAGCCAATAAGTCTTCATGTAGCCTTTACCCTTAAACAGAAAACATTTGTGTTCTAAGAGTTGTTTTCTTTTTCTTACTTTCTTAAAGTACTCGCATCATACAAACACAAAACCAAAAGTTCCCTTTTATAGCACTGTCTGCAGGCCCCAGAGTCACATTATAGTGCCAGTGTATGCTCAGCAGACTGGACAATGTCACTACAGAGTAATACATACCTTTACAAAAATCTTCCCTCTTTCTTCAATGATATATGGCTCATGCTCCAAGTGGTCCTTGGTGGTCTGGCTAATGTGGATTTGCATGCCCTAAACACACAGAAAGACACTGATAAACAGGACATCCATAATTAACTTCCAATTCAAATTAACATGATTAACATTTTTAATCCTCTGCTTGTTCTGGGACCAGCCACATTGCCTCCTTTTGGGCTGCCTCATTATTTATAAATGAGGAAATGGTTATTCTACAGGCAGCACAGCTAGATTATCCATTACCACTCCGTTTGACTCCATACGAGAAGCAGTGTTCACTGTGTCTCCAAACAGACAATAGCGTGGCATCTTCAGCCCTACTACCCCTGCCACCACCATGCCGGAATGGATTCCTAAAAAATGCACCACAAATGCACTTATCACTCCCTCACTGTTCACTTTATCTGAGAAATTACTTTGAACATTTGTAAAATGTAAACACACTCATTTACTGACAGCAGATTATGGATATGTATTACCAATAATTAAAGTGTAATGGGTCACGTATGAGGGCTACTGGGCTACTACTGTACTGGGCTAAGTAGAAGAGAAGAAGAAATCTTATCCGTCACCATACACCTACCAACGCGGATTTGAATGTTATCCCCGGTCGAGGGGTCTTTGAGATGGTCAATGGAGCTCAGCATATCTAGGGCCATGTCACAGATATGGTGGGCATGAAATGTGGTCTTATTGGGTACTCCAGCCACGACCATGTAAGCATCTCTTATGGTCTCCACCTGATAGCAGTGGAAAAAGCAAAGTGAAGTGCTGTAGTTAGCCAAAGACCTTTACTAGAACTATGCTATGTATTTACAATACCCAGATGTTTTGCTACCTAAGAAAGGTGTAGACTTTGAAACGTTTTTAAAATACTTTAATTATGCAAAATATAATTGTGTTCAGAATATCAGGTCATGCTCTGGTGACTGAAAGAATCTTTTAATTGGGCACAAATAATGAGATTAGAAATGTATGTGCTCAGGCATCTGGTCAATGTGGGTTTTTTTGGTTTGCGCTGTTGCTAATGTTACCTTGTAGACATTGTGTTTCTCACTGAGGGTGTCAAAAACGATGTAGATCTCATTGAGCATGTCCACCACCTGCATAGGTGTGATGTGGATGCAGATCTCATTAAACTTTACTACATCACTGAACAAGATGGTCACATCCGGGAATACCTGGATAACAGAGCAGCAGGGTTAGACTTAACAAGATAACAGCAGAACTACAGTGCGTATTTAGAATGAGCTTTATTTTACCAAGTTAATGAGGAATTTATACAACAATGGCCTGGCAAAAGTCAGTACCCTGCTATATGTGAGTCAAAGGCTAGCCAACTAATTGAGCTGCACCAGTAGTGTGTGTGTGTGTGTGTGTGTGTGTGTGTGTGTGTGTGTGTGTGTGTGTGTGTGTGTGTGTGTGTGTGTGT
>JBBIGC010000007.1:9865191-9884129 GCA_037576955.1 Lepidarchus adonis
AGACATGTATACACACACACACACACACACACACACACACACACACACACACACACACACACACACACAGGAGGAGAAAAGGCAGCTTTTTAGAGAGTCTATAGTCCTATGAAACTCTGTGGTGAGCTAATTCCTGTCTGGCTGCTGAATTATGTCTCCCCATCTCTCCTGCCGCTGTCTGATTGTGCCAACCTCAGCATGGGCACGTACTACCTCGTCCAGCCCATGCCAACACTCTGCTACCATCTGTGGGGTTGTCATGCCAGTTATTTTTTCCAGTCCATTTGCATAAAAGACAGTTCATCCACACATGATGCTGTCAAACTTTTTAAACCTTAGAATTCACAGTTTTCACTGGTGATGACAAAAAAAAAGCACACCTGGATACTAAAGTATTCCACATAGAAGAGGATATCATTTATAACAATTAGATTTTCTGTCAGGTCTGCAGCAGATGCTAACATTGTGATGAGTGATGGGTGGGAGGAAAAAAGGGTTATCCAACCCACTCAGTGAGATTGAGGGTAATTGTGCTATCTTTGACTTCTAGCATTGGCAGTGGCATCATAGGGGAAGGCCTGTTGTCAGAACTACATCTTGATTGTGGCATTGGAAAAGCACAAAGGGGTGGAGGGCATCAGAGCTTCATGTATCATCAAAAAGCAGCAAAAGAAAAAAAAAGGATCTTAAAGGAATATGATTTTAGTGTTCATACTAAAGATGTACCTTTGAGAGTACCATCCCACTGGCTGGCTTGTACTCAAAAGGTACAGTTTAGTTTTCAGAGAATGCAAGGATAATATAAAACCAAGAATTTACAACAAAATGTACAACAAATCACCAAAGATCTGCCCATGGGGGAGATGTGAGCTAGTGGTTTGAGAAGTTGGTATGTGACCAAAGAGTTGTGGGTTTGATTCACAGAACCAGCCATCAGGCTGTAGTTAGGTCACTGCTCCTGGTGTGTATGTTCACTGTCTTAGATGGGTAAAATGCAGAGTATATATATAAATATAAATATATGGGAGTAACACAGTGGCCTAGTTGTTAGGTTCAAGTCCCATACCAGGTACTACTGAGGGACCCTTGAGCGAGGTACCATTCCACCTAACTGCATGTGTAAAATGCAGAGGTAACATTTTGTTCTGTGTGTTCACAGTGACAAATAGTCACTTTCACTTTACTGCTCACACTATAAAAACATGATTTAATGATTGAAAAAGATGTTTGATTTTACTCTGACACTTGGCCTACATTTGGCACAGCAGTTGTGTCCCCTTAATGATGGAGGAAAGGTTTGCAGTATTGCAATAGAGTTCATTCTCTTAATAGTTTAGGGTGAGATTAAAATGAAAAGAACCAATTCACATGGGTCAGGTACTGTATATAGACTATTTGGAAGAGTAGTGCAGGACATTTGTAAAAGACACTTTAAAAAAACATCAGCTGATGGTAGACAAAGGTCAGTGGTTAAAATGTCCAGATCATGAGGTTGAAGTTGAACTTTTTTAGAGTACTTGACCAACACCTGGCCCTCAACATGCTTTAAAATGTATGAATAAATAAAAGACTAATGCAAATGACACTGTGAAAAATTGGATGTGCGCAGATAAATATAGTACTCCAGGAGTATTATCATATTCACTCTTACAGCAGTTAGACATATTTCTAGCAAAAGCTATAAATATTTCATTTCCACATTTTTGCTTAAGATTGCAAGATTATTGCAGTGCTGTATTGCATTCCAATTCAATTGTTTACAATCGCAAGTAAGAATTCCCCCACCAACCCCAAGGTATGAATAATGAAGTTCTGTTTTATTGTAATTCTATAGAAAATTAGATATTCTCCATTTGTCTCTATATAAATACAGATAGGAAAAACGCCCAGGCATTTATTAAAAATGATTTGCCCCAGGAGAAAACTATTAAATATTTTATCCAGAGCTCTCGGATTCATTAGATGACACAGTTCTGACATTTTTAATGCTTGGGGACAATCCTAGCTCGGAACAAAATATACAAAAATTATTGCCATGATGGCATTTTAATGACAGCAATATTAGTTCTGTAATAAAACCAATTGACACAAGCATTGTATTAGCTCTCAGAAAAGCTGACACTGTCATTAAGTCAAATCATCTGGCAGCAGATCTTTTGCATTCACCTTTTAAAAAGGCATAGGGAGTAAAAGCAAATCCTACCAGAGAAGCGTAACACGCTATTTTAAATTATCTATCTAACCATTTAGATTGTCATATTGATTGAGTTGGTGAGACATGAAGGCAGGAACAGGAAGAAGCAACAGTGCTCTCAGGACATGCCTGTTAAAGACTGACATCCCTTTAAGAACTAATCAATGTCAATCCATTAGGCAGTGTTAACTGGAGAGGCTGCTGGTGATGTGATTTGCCTTTTAAGATGAGGTTCTCTCTCTCTCTCTCTCTCTCTCTCTCTCTCTCTCTCTCTCTCTCTCTCTCTCTCTCTCTCTCTCTCTCTCTCAATGTGACCTCTTTCTCATTGCAGGTTGTGAGTGCATTGATCTCGGAGTAAACAGAAGGAGCATTTTCTGCAAACTGTGTTTAACTTGTGTATCAATACTCAATACTTGAATGTGCTCTTCCAGGGGAGCCTGTGGACAATTCAACATCCTACCAATGTCTCTGTTCTCATCATGTTAGGGACTACCTTGTGTAAGTGTTTGCATTTTGAAAGTGGGTATGAACAGGTTAATGTGGTGTGCAAACTTTTTCAATATTCATTGGAACTTTAAACAACTTAAAAGTTGTTGTTAATATTGTAGCGGGGCTGAGGTGGTGTGCGTTGGTGCCGCACGCCCCCCCCCCTGGGTAATGTGTTTTTGTGTGTTTGGGACTGTTTTGGGGGGTTTATTGTGTTGTCTGTGGGGAATTTGTTGTGGGCATGAGTTTTATATAATCTCTATTGAAATATTTCATTTAAAAGTTGAGTAACATTCCTCCTTTGTCTTGGTGTCTTTTCACAGTTGTCTTACATTTCCATGTTTCTTTGTTTAGTTTAGGGCAAATTATTTATTAATCTTTTTACTTAATAAAAATTAAAGACCTGTTCTATTGAAATGTATTGTGGTCAAGACTAAAATTATTGTGACGAATTTTAGCTTGTGAAATCATCGGAGGGAAAATGATGAAGACTTGACAAGAGAGTACTGCTCAAGACTCAACTGTTATGTGACTTCCTCAGCATCTAAACCCTACAAAATGTACTTTAACCTTGACTTTGATAAAATTCAAAATTCAAAACTCATAAGCACTTAATGGTATTGTAGAACATTTTTTCTCTTTCAGGTAGCATTGTTGTAGCACTTATAATCTGCACTTTTGTAGCACCTGCACTGTTTTCTATGGCTAAGAAGAGTGTGCTGAACTCCTTGTAACTCTCACATCAGTATTGTCATGTCTGAATTTATGCTTGATTGTTCCTGTACCTGGAAGTCGCTTTGGACAAAAGCGTCAGCCAAATGAGTAAATATATTGCTCAATATGGGACAAAGCCTGTTTTATTTATGAGTGGAGAACCCATAGCAGATTAGTGCCTTAAGCGTGGAGAACCAATGAGATAATTTAAGGTAGCAAGTCAGTGTTCTTGGGGTGAAGAACCCATGAGAGATGTTAGGGTTTCAGGTCAGTGTTCTTGGGGTGGACAACCTATGACAGATGTTAAAGTAGCAGGTCAGTGTTCTTAAAGGTGGAGAACCCATGAGAGATGTTACGGTAGCAGGTCAGTCTTCTAAAACCCTTAAAAGGGCTCCAAAGCATATGTGCACCCCCAATTGGCATAGCACACACAGAGCAACTCATGACTCCAGACTCTCTTACTAAATACGAGGCAAACCCGCCGCCTAGCCATCAAGCTGCACAGTCCAGTCACTGATGGTGGGCTCGCCCATAACCCACAACTAAACACAACAAACCCCAAATTAGTCCCATGAACACATACTTAAAAGCTTTCCTGACACACAAACACAATAAACCCAAACACAGTCCCAAAAACATGCAAAACGAACTCCCAGGGGGCCGTGCAGCACCAGCATGCCCCCTAAGCCTTAGCAATATTTTGGCTTGGAGAAAAAAAAGAACTTCCAGAAACCAAATATATTTTAAAAATATATCTTTTTTATCCTTGATTGTCCTGCATGGGGAAATTTACTATATGCATTTTACCCTTTCAAGGCAGTGAACACAAATGCCCAGAGCAGTGGGCAGCCTCTGTAGCGGCACCCGGGCTGCTGTAAGGGGTTAGGCACTTTGCTCCAGGGAACTTAGTTGGTCTATAGAATTGTACCAATGACCCTCACAAACCCAAATCAATTCTAAACATTAGGCCACAGCTGCCCCCTAAAAGCAATGAGCATCAATATAACAGCATATATTTATGTAAATTATTTTGGCCAGCTCATTTTTATGCATATGAGTCTAAGAGCTTTAGAAGCAGAAAATAGAAATGGACATGCCACTGAAATAGTATTAAACAAATTCACTGAATATGTGCATACGACCACACAATGCATGATTTAACTCCACTTAGTAATATTGTTTGGTTTTATGTTTTAATTATAATATTACTATTGTTTTAGCAGTGATTTACAGTTATCATGGCAGTATAGATAGCCAGGCTGTAAAGCAGTGGAATTGCATTCCCTAGAGTGATGGAGCTCTATCCTATACACTTTAGGTGAGTTGGAATGGTGTTTATGATTTATATCTAATTACCTCATATCAGCATCAGTCCTCACTAATGCTCTTATGGCTGAATGCAATCATGTCCTCACAGCAATGTTCAAGCATTTAAGGTATTTGCAGAAAGAATAAAGGCTGTTGCCATAGAAACTGTTAGGTATTCTGCCTTTTAATTTATCTGATTTCAGAAGAAACTTTGGATGAGCAGGAGTCAACTTTTAGACACAGAGTGCAGCAGTTAATTTATGTTCAAATCAATCTGTTCAAATAGTCTCACAGCTTGCTTGACAGTCAGGTCACATTTATTTACAAATCACATTAAAAGTAACATGGGTTGCACAAAGGTACTGTACTACAATAAAACTAAATAAAGAATCCATAGTAATAAAATTAAGCAGGAAGTAAAAAATTAGATTTGGTAATTAAAATAAACATCAAAACATTATTAAAGTGCAAGTGAGTAAAAATGTTTTTACACTATAGCAATCTTGTTTGATGGACTAATATTCAGTGGAAAAGTATTCCAAAGTTTGTGAGAAGCAAAAGTTTTGATCACCTACAAAACAATTTCAAAATCAGCTCTGTATTTGACTGCAGGCTAGACAGCACAGGAGAACTATGATCCCTCTTATTTCTAGCTGTTAGGATCCTGGCTGCATTGTTCTGTACACGCTGTAGATAGTGATTGCAATACAGTACATCTACATAAAGAGAGCTGCAGTAGTCGAGTTGAGAGGAAATAAAAGTATGTGTGACTATTTGTAGGTCTTTGAGGGATAAATGGTCACAGTCCTAACCTGATTCACTGAGCTATCCGTTTCTCAAAAATGAGATGAAATGATATAAAAAATGACTTCCATATTTTGACCTGGGCATGAACATTTACAGCAAATATGATTTAGTATTAATTAAATGCTGATTGCCAAAATGAATTACCTCAGTCATTGTCTTGTTTTCTATTTGGAAAAAAAGGGTTAATCCAGGTATTTTGTATGATGGTTTTCTTTAGTTCATATGTACCATGATGGCTCTTTCTAGAGAAGAGAAAATAAACAAAAGGTATAAACAAAATGGAGGAATTTAAGAGGCTGAAAGACCTTTTACATTTTTAATCTACAAGAATCCCTCTAGGCTGTTTACGTTCTGCAATGTTGCCTTCGATCTTCTGGAAGATTAGGGATTTGCCAACATTTCTGACCACAATCCATTATTCACTAAATTATAAAGGATTTGAGGGAATTCTGTGGTGCACCATTTCCCTTGGTTTATCGAGAAAGAGAGGAACCATAATTGAGTTTGCTTCAAGGTTACAGTGCTTACGCATCCTTCAGCTGTTTGCATGTTGCCAAAAAGCCCCGGAGAACAGAGATAGGCCCCTTTTCAAACTAAGTGCTGCTTTAGTGTGAATCATGCTCTTTAATGCAACTCTTCCAAGCCTGACACAGGATGCTAAACCTTTCGTTTGTTTATGTAAGATTCTGAAGGAGTGGGGCGGGGGGTATATTAAATGCGGGTTTAATTCCACCTAATATAGGAAAGCAAGAGTGATATGTGAATACAGTACAGGGGCTCTATGAATGTAGACTTATATAAGCGCTCCCACATCCGTGTGGAAAAACATGAGCAGTAGCTCCTTGGGATTCATTTTGGCTGAGAGAGCTTTTCAGATTGTTATATTAAAATGCTGCAGGCAGCAATAAAGGTTGTGCTTGTTTGTTTATTTATTTACTTATCTATTTATTTATATCAAGTGCAACAGAGATGCTGATCTACAGCACTCGCTAAATGTGAAACACAAGACTGTACATCCACAAAAGCACCTTCAAACTGTATGTTTACTTCCATATGTGTATTTCTTATGGCCAATAGCGGCAAGCAGACAATTCCAAACAGTATAAATGCCAATTCTTTGCTTTTCAACAGCAGCTAGAAACACTTCAGTTTCCTCCAGCACATTTCCTCATAACCTTTCCACTCATCCGCAGTGTGTCATTGAGGTGATAGATGATCACACACCTATGGAATGGTAAAGGCTGAGACCTTCATGATGGTGACCTTTTCCAGACAGTGCAGATGCTGGAACCAATATTGATGAAATATACTCCAAATGTGTGTTAGACCGATTAAAAGCATGCCTTTGTGTTTAGGGGAGGATAAACTACTGGTACTGTATTCTCTTGTATGATTCTTTAGTAAAAACTTTGAACTCCTGATCCTGTGTATCAGATGTTGTGTATAAAACAGCCTGACCATTCTTTCAGCACTTGTATAAATTGATGTCTGTAGGGAGTTAGATCTGCAGGAATCTGCAGGAGAACATATTGAGGTTAATTTTTTATGGAGTTTGATTGAGCTAACCTTTACACTACCCTCAGGTTACTGAGCCTCAGCTTCAAAACCCATACAGCAGCTTTCTCTCTTTCTTGGAGCACATCCATTCCTCCTCAGCTTACTGCAGCTGGGGATCAATGAACTCAAGCTGCCAAGAGACAGCAGTTTTGACAAACTATCAATACCATCCTGAAAAATGTATAAAGCAAGAGATATTTGTAAAACACAGAGCAAAAATCAAGGCACACCATGGGATGTGCTGGCACCTTTGTGAATTAATCACTTGTAAATGTAACAATGGCTAAATTATTTATTACAGGAATCTAAGATTTGAACATATTTTTCTGCTTTGTGACCTCATGTAGTGATGAGCTAAATATTTTTTGTTGCTTTTCCCAGTGGAGAAAGTAAAATAATATTAATCAATGTCCGTATATGCGTACCCTTCCCACCACCCTTGTTTCTTAGTGAAAATACTCATGAATGCCACAGTATATCAGTATCATAGCATATATCTTAAATGTGTAATTGTTCATTGGCACTGATTTAAAAATGATTCAGAGGATCTGTTCTTAACTTATGCAGTCTTATTTTGGTTGGGAGGTTGGAAACTGAGAAGACTTTCCAGAAACCATTACACAATATCCTACCATAATGTATAATTACGAACTGACTCTGGAAGCGTTTTCACTTCATGACTGGGAAGGTGAAACATTATTGGTTAATACTAATTTCCCCTCCCACAGGTGTCTGGTGCTGTAACTAAAACTCAGAAGATGATTTTGAAGATGACAAAGGTGACAGATTAACATTAACAGGGAAACAAGGCTTATTGTCTTTAACATGGAATTATATGATAAAAAGTGCTTAATATCACCATGACCAGGAACTTACAAGGTAAAACCTCCCACTATTTTGAGTTTTAGATTTTAGAAACTTTATCACTAAGGCATGATCACTTTAATTTACAAAATGGTCAAGAAATTTTTATTCTCTATTTATATCTATTTATAACTTTTAGCATGACCTTACCTCAAACTTTTTAAAAGTAAAATGCTCAAGTGAAAGGATTAGAAAGGATTATTTAGAAAGGATTATTATCTACAGTCTCTTTGGAATATCAATGTGGGAGCTTCTTACTTAATTAGCACCCAAAGAAAGGGAACGTGTGAATAATATAGGAGGACAAAAGTAAGAGTAACTCTATTTTTGTATACATCTACATTTTAAAAAGAACATATTGTAATGTATTATTAAGCAGACACCTTATTCATTTAGGATTTTTTTAAACGTATAGATAAATGTTTTTGCTTCTTTTGAGCCGAACAAGCAGACACCCGTTTTGTGATGCCCTATCATCTAGCCTGCTATTGTTATCCATTGAAATATGGCTTTTATGACACGTCACTGATTTTTCACCCACAGATGTCATGTGTAGATAACCTGTGGTGTAAAGATGTGAGCAATGGTAGGAAAGGAGATGAATGTGTTTGTGTTTATAGCTGACTCTGCCATCGATCGTGGGTGATCTGATAAGAATGTGGCAGTGACAGGCTGTTAACCTCGAACCTGGGCAGAATTTATCTGTTTCAGGCTTTCCCTGCTGCTCTGCCCCCTGCGCTCTACCAGACATCACAAGGACAATGCTTTTACACTGTTCTGAGATCAAATGCAGGGTTTCTGTTATAACGGATATGGGAAGGATATAGGTTGGGGAGAGCTGGTCCTGTGTCAGTAAACAACACAAGCATACTGCAGCTCAGCCCTTCCATCTGTACTGCAGAACATCTGAAAAGACCAGAGATATATTCCTGCTGAGCGTTCCTAACACCAATCTGCTTCCTTTCTTTGTCACTTTCCTGCAGTGAGAGACCACAGAGGGAAGAAAAGGGAGGATTCTAGTTTGTGAAGGCAACAAAGCTTGTTTTCATGAATGAATTCTACTGAATCTTTAGAAAAAGATCCACATCCACTAACTCTGAAGTTTCCTTACATCCGAAGAGATATTTATATTATCCTATTATTGAGAAGACATGGGCAGTGATGGAGGGTTAAAAAAAAAAAACTGAATTATTAGTCTATTAGGCTTAAAGGTCCTAAAGAATTGTTGTTTTTTGTTGAACATAAATAACTTGTTAGATTTATACATACTAACAGAATAAAACATTATAGTACTGAGATGTAGCAATGGTCCAATCTAACATTATTGCTGACTCTTACATGACATTACTGCCCCAAACCGAACAACTTTTTCATGTACTGTGTTTAACACGTTTTTTTCCCCCATATTAAATTGGTTTTAATTGAATACACACATTGGAATTACAGATTACTCTATAAAAACAAATATTTTAATAAACAAACAATGCTTAACAATAACAAACCTCTGCATCTTTTCCTTGGGTCTTCTGAACATTCATCTTCTTCTTTTTCTTTGTCTTTTTATTATTAATATTAGTCCTGTTATTAATAATAATAAACAGAAAATAGTTTCAGGTCATCATGCAAAATCTACTTGAAGAAAAGAATAACATGATTGTATCCATTTTTATTGCATATAGTGGAATTACACCCTAAATTGTGTTCACCTCAACAGCTTGAGCTTTGTGCAAGATGTGGCATTTAAAAAGATGGCTATATCTGTTGTGATCCTTGTTACAATGTTATTAAAGTGATGTTTTGACCAAAGCATCATTGTCTGTTTGAACCCCTTTTAGGTGTACATACCCAATAAATCACACTCAAAGTTATAATCCACTTGACCTAACTTCAGAGAACCAGAGACCCCTGCTCATAGGACGCATGTGATGAATGTGGCAGCTTGGCCTTTTGAAAAAATCCTGTTAATTTCATGCGTATTTGAACATCACGTGGTAAAAGGCTTATGCACATTTCTCTACCAAGCATGTGCATAACAAGTGGTGCTGCAAGTTCCTAGGACAGAAGACACATTAGCCTTCTTTAGTTTTATCATCCAAATTTATTTTTTTAAGATGTTTTAAATTATTGCTATAGCAATCCATTTACAGAGGGTAAAAAAGGACCTGTGCATAGGCAACTCTTAATAACACTGCCAACCTTGACAGCTACAATTTTATCCATAAATTTCCCACGCAACTTTTCCATTTACTTTCTAATTGTACATATTAATTTTACAGCAATACTGTAGCAGAAAAATATATACCCATAGAGCATTGTGTTTTTAATGACCACTATTCTGATGCTTTTTTCAGTTGAGATGATATATAACCAGTTAAACTAAACAGTTCATAATGAGTTCTGTGGTTGGTGAATGACGTTAAAAACTCAACATTTAAAGTACTAATTAAAGCTGAAATGTAGAATTGCTGTTTACTTTACTTTTTGTGCATTTTGGTTTACAGTTAATAATTTAATAATTTAATTATAATATTAATAAAAGTTAATAATTACAGAATAATTTTATATTGCTGTATACACATAAAACATGGGGCTCCAGTTTCCTCCCAATGTCCAAAGGCTTGTGAATTATGCTGATTATTGACTTTAAATTGTCCATAGGTGTGAGTGTCTGTCTCTGTGGTGCCCTGAAATGGGTTGGCCTCCTGTCCAGGGTGTACACTGCTTTGTGCCTATAATCAGTTGGGATTGGCTCCAGCTTCCTGGTGACCTGAAATGGATAAGCAGTTTGAAAAATGAATGAAGTGAAATATGTGCAGTTCTGAGTGTAGCTTTTACAGTACATGGTATCTCTGTGCAGTCCTGGGTTGTGTAATGCACACTGCTCTGTACTGTAGGAATTATCTCATGCTTGTTGTGGGGAAACCACCTATGGTGTAAATGTTATAGATGTGTTTTAGCACATAGCCAGTGCTTGTGTGTGTCCTAAATGAATTTGACCCAGAACTTATGAGGGCAGCCCTCGGGCCTCAGTCCTATGTTGACATGTTTAATTACATCTGGCATACATATTTGAGCTTGTTAGGTTTTCAAAAGGAAGGAAAGCAGAAAAACATTGCAGAATTGCCCGGGCATCACTGAAATGGCCTATTATTACATGTATGAAGGATGTTTGTGATGCTCTTTAGAGAATGTCATGCTGAATCACATCTCTTTTTGCTTCCATTTGCAATCAGAATTGCTTTTGAAACACTCATTTCAAGAACCAGCTGACCAGAAGCAGGACAGGCTGTTATAGTAATGATGAGGATTGTGAGGGATCCAAATGTGCTTTAATCTACAGCCATGCTTCTCAGCTCTGTAATGAAAGTTCCTGTCTGTACTCTGTAATACATAATTGGCTGAAATTGACAATCTGTCATGCAGTAGAAGGCAAAGCGTCTTATGTAAGATGATAGTTAGCCATGGAACAAAAATATGCCATTTGTCTTTCAGAAGATAATTAGAGAATGATGCACAAAGCCAGTATGTTTCAACACAGTATTTATTTTGTTTCACAGAGTTTGCTTATATGCTCAAAGTCTCTTTTATTGGTACTTAGAAATGGTCAGGGTAGTCCAGTGAGTGTATTTAAGTAGAACCTCTCAGTGTTTCCTTTCTCACTCCGTCAGTTTGTTCGTGTCTATAAATAACAGATTCCTTTTCTGGCGCTCTACGTCAGTATGTGGAGCAGAGAATAAGTAACATATAATTCAGCATGTTCTGCAACTAGAGAGTGGGACGAATGGGGGTTTTAATATTACACGGAGAGAGGAATAAAATGTTCAGGAACAGCAAGGGGAAAGATTAAAGGAGAAAGGCGAGGCTGTGTGAAAACGAAGGTGAAAGATGCTGGATGGAGGAAGGAATTGAGAAAAACTTCGGTGGGAGGGGATGAGGGCAGAAGTGACAGAGAAAGAACTTCATTTGTTCTTGAGTACATGATCAAGCCTGTGCTTGATCTCCACCTGCGCTCCAAGCTCCTCTTCCACAGTCAGGAGACTCTTTTTTTGCCTGCAGTTATCGTCCAGGGCAGGCCTCCCTTTCAGATTGTGGATGGAGGAAATCTGATTTAGAGAGGCCATTTTTTTTTTGCCTGAACCTCATTAAAAGTGTGGGTGAAACTCCAGCAGCCTTTCTGTGCTTTTCTCTTGCTCCAACTCTTAAATTCTTTTCCCCAGCAAGAGGCAGGAATGAGATGCAGTGGATCTTTTTGCCAAAGGTCTCCAGCATCAAAGAAAAGGATGAGAAGAATGTCCACCCTGGCCAACAAAAGAAAAAGAACCATGCAACTCTTTGAATGGTGATCATTTGATAACACTCAGCATTGCTGCAGATCCAGAGATGACATTGGTTCATTAAGCAGCCCCTGAAATAGATTTTTGGCTCCTTAAAATGTATTCAGACATATTTCTTCATGGTATGGTGCATTGTTTATTTACAGACTCTCTGTTTCTTGTCATGTCTGGAACGTCAACCGCTGTCCTTCAGTATTTATTGGCCCATCTGTACAGAACACTGTAGAGGAGTGACATTCAATTACTGTATGCTAATTTTGCCTCTCTCTTTATAATGGCTACACCATCCATTCAGTTAATTAACCAATTTAGACATGAGCTATCATAAACAGTTTGCAATCGTGGTTAATAATAGCCATAATTAAATAAAATATTAATAGCAATAGAATTAATGGGGTCAGTCAAGCAAGAGTCTTAATCAAAATGAGATGGATGATGAACTTTAGAAAATAAACGTACTGCATATATTAAAAGCTGGGAGTTAAACAGAAAAGCCATCGCTATTATTCCCATTTGACAACATATTTCCTAAATCCTGAAATTTTTGTTCTGGTTCTGAAGTTTCAAGTTAAAGGGTTGGTCTTCGCCTGTTAACATGTAGTACATTGTGTAATCCAAACCCTTTATCACACTCCAGCTCCAAACACAACTGAATAAAGGTGGTGGTGGAGGGGAATGGGTATGGTGGATAAGGATGGGTGCTTTAGGGGTGAGTGTTGGTTTTTCCTGATAAGTGTGTGTATATGATAGGGTGCACAATTCTGGTCCTCAAGGGCTAGTGCCCAAAACACCATGTTATTTTCTCTGCTCAAAGACGCCAAATAATCAAATGAGCCGATTAGCTTAACCAGGTGTGTTCGGGTAAGGAAATCACAAATGGTGCTGGACCCTGGCCCCCTGGCTCTAGTAAGAGTTGTGCACACCTGTGTGTGTGTGTGTGTGTGTGTGTGTGTGTGTGTGTGTGTGTGTGTGAGACAGAGAGAGTGTTTGCTGTGAAACTGTTGATGAAAGAAGAACTTTGTTGTGTTGCCAATCTTATCCTCCAAACAATGAACTGACAAGGCCACCCTCCTGCTTCAGTCTTACACCTGTCAGTTACGTTAACCATGGAGAGCTGTGGGGGGGACATACACATGGCAAAGGATAATTGGACTGTAACTCTGCACCTACATGTTTGTGATCTCTGAGGCCAAAACTCAGTCAGGGAGTTCTGCAAAGGTCAGAGAGATGAAGTTGAAAAGTTTAGTGTTTTTTCTGAAGTGTTTAATGCTACCTTTATACTTGGCTAATATTGCTGCAATAGTATAGTTTGTCATTTTGCTTCATGCTATTCCAACACAAAAAAGGTTACCCTGTTTCTAATTTATTGAATGTTATTCACTCTACTTTTGTTTTTTGGTCAAAGCAAATTTAACTTGGTCAGGGGCCAATCAGTTGAAATCTGAAACATTTCGTGTTTGTCATGCATCTCAACCATAATCAAGCAGCTTGGTGTAATCAGTGAACAGTCACATGCACACTGAGGAGAAATATCTACAAGGGATAAAAAAAATATATAATGATAATCATAATAATAATACAATGCACATGGCAAAAGATCATTAAATCAGTTGTTCTTTAAAAAAAAACCCTAGTATGTCATGTTTGATGCAAATCAAACAAACTCACTGCTATTTCTCATTGAAGTTCTTGCTACAGAAATCTGGAAAATTCTGGTTCTGTTTATGTCTACAATAACAACAGTTATTGTGTATCAGATAGTTATCAGCTATCAGATATCAGTAATTATGAGCTTGATATGATCATTACAAGCACATAAACAATATCATGCATAGAAGCCGAGCTCCGTGCATTATATTATATGCATTATGTCTTATAAAACAGTATACAGTATGACAATATAAAAAATCTAAACACTTACTTTAGAATATAATGCAAAGTCCTGTATAATAATCAATAGAAATATCTGAAACTTATGTAAAAAAAAAAAAAAACACAACACTTTAACTGTGTCTTTGCTATTTCTGTACAATATAAAGTGACTAAAGAAGCAGCGAGCAGCTCTGTAAATTTGGCTGCTGCTCTGTAAGACCGGACACTTCACTGTCTGCTCGCTCTGTAAGAATGATTGCGGCGTTGTGCGCCTTCTTCACAAGCATGCACATGCTTCTGAAAAAAAGCTTGTGCGCGCTCGTGAAAAAAAGCTTGTGCGCGCTCGTGATGAAAGCTGGTTTTGTGTGAAACTAGGTGCTGCATCAATTGATGCGCCTCAGTCTTTCTAGGTATATCAAATCTGCAAAAGTTCTAGTGTTAATGCACTGTACATATTGACAATCTTTTATTTACACTTTTATTCAAATGTGTTAATCAAATTCCTTTAGGCCTCTACATTACTGTCTAAAAGTTTGTAATGCGTGAAGGATCAAATTATTTAAATAATAGTAATAGATTAGTACTGTGCACTTTTACATGTTAATATCAGTCATAGGAATGCGCAAAGCTGTAAAAGAAATTTGTAGATTTGGAGGATTACATTTTTTTAAAAGCAAATGTTCTTGCATTTTGCATTATTCTTGTTTTTTTTACACACAGACTTCAAGAACTTAAGAAGCATTAGTGCTTCTCATGTGAAAAAAAATTGCTAAGTATTTTAATTAAATACATTTGAAAATGAATGAATTTGAATTAATTTACACATTACATCATCCTTGATGGGGGTAAATGATGCTGAAAAGTAGGGGCTGCTGCAGCATGTGTCAGAGTTTCACTACACCATCATATAGGCTTCAGGGATTTCCTCAATGTGAATTGTTGAGGCCAAGTGAGTGAGAGCATATGAAAACCAGTATGGTGAGTCTGAAACTCAGGACTGCCCTCTGATCCACTTTCAGTCTGATACTATCTTGGATGAAGGCATTGATGCATATGACTGATGCCATTGAGGAGTGAGTAACAACGATGTCTGAGTGCTTCGCCCAGCCTTTGTTGTTTTCAGTCTCTGTGCACTCCGCCTTTGTTACCAACTGAACTGTCCCTGACAGTTCCCCAGAACACACAAACTGGGCTGGCTAGAGAGTGTCCCAGGGAAAAGACTTATTTCAAAATTTAGGCAAGTTTTGTAGGAGTAAAATAGGACTATCACTTTATAATCCTATCATTCCAATGCGGTTTATTCTCTTACTCTTTCTGATTTATATTATTATTTCCCAGAAGGCTGTCTCCTCAGTTTTGACATATCTAATCATCTAAATAATGATTTTCCACACAAAGAAAGAGTCTGAAAAGCATTTGGTATTAAAAACAGAAGAATCTTCACTTACAATTTTCAGAAGTTTACAGAACCAGGTGAACTGAGTTATTGTGTTCAATCCGGCTGTGTCCAGGCTAGTCTTTTCCAAAAATCCCAGAGTTGGGTGAGGGTCTCGTCGGCATGACCGATTGTCAATATCTGACCAACTCCCAAAATTCACCCAACCGCTCTGGATTTTTATAGAAGACACCTTAAATTGTTTAGACTACTGACTGTCAATCAAGCTGGTGAGCTCATTTTCAAAGACCTTATTTGGTTATTGCCACCTCTGGGCTGTCCATCATAGCTCATAGCTTAGCTTGTTCTAATGTATTTATGACCATATATGGGCTCCCTGTCCCTGAAAAAATGCCTTAGTTTGTGTACTTAGCTTATGCTAACATCAATTAAAACTGTATTTAGAAAATCAATTTCTCAAGCTGTCCATTTAGCTCTTAAGGAAAGAAGTGATATCCTAATTTCCAGAAACCTTATTTGGTCATTGCCATATTTGGGCTTCACATCTTTACATGAGGTAATTTCCGCAGACATCAGTCAGTCTCTGCCTGGGACTTCTTGTCTATCGGCAAGTGTCAACAATCCCTTTTGTTTTGGCTAACTTAGCTTAGCTTCTAGCTCTTACTACTGCTAACTGCCAATCAAAAACTGAAGGTCTTTTCAGCTGTCTATCATAAACGTCAGTCAATTTGTATGTTTAGACAAAAGTATTTAAGCTGTCCTTCAGCTTGTGTTTCTGTGTCAATCAAATGTGTGCTTTTTTGGGAGGTTATAAAAGGCTTGTCCATGTTTCACTTGGATCGTCTTTCAGAGTGAGTTTGGATGTCTGAAAGGGTGTCTGGTGGAGCGGATGGCAATACTTCTGCACTGGCAACTGATTTTTGTACATTGCTGGATAGTTGTTAGAAGCCTGCGCTTGTTTTGTAAGACAAAAAATTTAAGTTTTTGTTCTGTCCTATCAATATACAGCTGTATGCATTCCTTGGAACCAGTTCTAGATCCTGGTGACTGAACCTCTTGAGAGACACTAACACTTAAGGCCTAACTTAGTTTCTCATGGTCTTTTTAGGCTTCTGAGAAAGTAACCTTTTCTACAGTATATGTAGGCTATAATTTACCCCTCTATTGTTTACTTTCAGCAGGTTGGCCACTGGAAGAAAATATTTCAGTCTTAATGTCTCTGAGAAGAGATAAGATAAGATAATCCTTTATTGTCCCACAAGTGGGAAATTTCACAACTTTTGCAAAAATGTAAAATAAGTAGGTCTATGAGCAAGCATAAACAAGTGGTGTTTTGGGGTACAGGCTGGCATTGTTTAAAAGCTTTATTGTGGCATAAAAGCTAATAACTGTCTTTTTACACTGTTCATTGGCTGTGGTGCAAAAGTTTAGCTCTGTATGCTTGGAAAAGAGGGCTAACTGCTTGGTTCTTTGTTTCAGACTAAACTATTCATCACCTAACGGTGCTTTAAATGGATAGAAGATAAATTAACTATGTTTTAGGATACACAGCTTTCAATGATTAAATAAGTTGCCCCTTGCAGGAGGAAAATGTCTACGTATGCTGCCGTTGCAAATTGCTTGAAGCTGATTGGTTGGGTATATTAAGTCGAAACCACCTTACATAAGTACCTCCATGACACAAATGGAGCACATACACAGTACAGTAATTAAGCAAACAATTACTGACCTATCTTCCTGTGTTTTTTTGCGTGTTGTAAGTCGAGGACATAATACTCCCTGTATATTCAAATGCCATAATTGTAATTTCCACAATTACAATAAGACACAAACTTTTATTTACTGTAATGCCTGTGGACTAAACAAACAGGTTTTAAAAAGCGTTTTTTTTAAAAGATTGCAGGTCCCAGACCGGGCACCACTGAGGTACCCTTGAGGTAACTCCATGTGTGCATGTGGACACACGTGAACACATTTCGTTGTGGTGCACTTTATGCTGTGGTGTGTTCACAATGACAAATAATCACTTTCACTTTTAAAGTGCATGACAAACCAAAACCCACACAGTGATAAGCTATCTATGAAAGTAACTTTAGACAATGTTGAAAAATAGGTAAAATATAACATGAAATGTCCTCACACTCAAATAACATTAAATAACACAATCAATGTTGCAGTCTTTGTCTTTGTTTTTTGTAAGGGTTTTTGTTGACAGGAAGTATGTGCAAGGCAGGTTGAAATGGCTAACCAGTTTTAATGTCCAAAAGCACAGAGAAACTAACAACGGAAAACATTGATGCCATAGATTCTATAGATAAATCCAGCAGGAATACATAACAGTTACACAACAGATACATAGCGGAGATCCGATGAGAGCTAGGAGACACACTAGGGCTTAAATACATAGACTAGACGCAAGACACCTGGTGTGAGGTGGAGACATAACCAATGAGGAACGGGTGGGAAGAGAGGGCAAGACCAGGGTGTGACAAAGACAGAGAGTCTGCGTATTGTAGGACTAGGACTACTTAGGACTACCATGGTGGCTAGGCTAACTGCTAACCAATGCTAGTTCCGGCAACTTGTTTGTTTCCAGTTTTCAGTGGAGTGTTGTGGGGCTGCAATGCATTGTGGACTGTGTAGTGTGTGGAGTGTGGAACAGGTGGGTAGTGCGAGTGGAAAGGGGGTTATTAGTGGAGAGTTATAGCCTGTTAGCAAGAGAGCACCGGTTAGCTGTGCACATTGGGAACGGGGAGCACAGTGCTCTGTGCTGAGAGAAAACGGAAATAAATACAAAAGGATTATAATTGGGGAAATATGGTATATGATTAAAGGTAAAACTAATAGTATTACTGAAGTATAAATCAAGGCCTTTTTATTTGACTTCTTTAAAATTTAACTATTATATCTCTATTTTAACTCAAAAACATAATGCATGCACTTTTTATATATTTATCCTCCTGTCTGAGGAATGTTTGCTTCTGTTCAGTACTTCCTTTTGGGCAGAATGTGCTTTTGACTTAAGTACATTGTTTCATTTTTTTTGCCAAAACTGTACTATATAGCTGTTCATTTTAAGGAAGAAGTCAGTTGTAGTGATTGTAATGGCTTCTACAACCTTTCACTAATAGCTTCCTTGACTTTTGGGCTGAAGTCACTTAAATCTGCAACAAAAGAGGCCATTTTCCTGTGTTTCAAATCTCCATTGTTAAAAAAATCCCATTAAGCGTATAAAGGTGACTTTCTCTTTCAGTGCTGTGACATAGACAAGTATGCAGGAAGGACACTGTAGAAAAGACAGCAAGAGAGAAGAAAAGAACTTATTGATTGACTGAGCTGCATGGGGGGGGGGGGGGGGGGGGGGGGGGGGGGGGGGGGGGGGGGGGGGGGGGGGGGGGGGGGGGGG
>JBBIGC010000007.1:9891319-9910765 GCA_037576955.1 Lepidarchus adonis
AATGTTTATCAGTACATTGCAGAAAATAATGAACTTTATCACAATATGCTAATTTTTTGAGAAGGACCTGTATACTATCACACACAATGGACCTGGAAAAGATTATTGCATTGTCAATGCATGCACAGAATGAGACCTGACACTGCCTTGCTGAAATAACCATGGACTTACCAGGAAACAGATGTTGCCTTGATGGCATCACATGTCTTTCTAAAATCTCAAAACACACCTCTGTGTCAGTCTTAATTCTTACTGGTCATACAACTCTGTGGTAAAATGTGAGGAGCTCCTGGGGTTATAGTGATTTAGGGAAGGTGTTGAGGAAGCTACAGCAGGGAAACTCTTTCTAATCATTCCCTTTCTAAATACTGCCAGATCAATTTGGTTCAGTGCAGTATCTAAACGAGTGCTGACTATCTGTACCAACACAATTTGCAGAACATTTAAACAAAATTTACTGAACAAACACACCATCAGTCGGCTCTAAGAGCTAGTCTGATAGTAGCTCTATTTGCTTGTCCAGTTGCAACCATCACCAAGGCTAAATAATTGGCCAATAGTCTCTCATCTTTCTCTGCAGATGGTTCTCTCTTGACTGAACCAAGCCGTGGTTTTAAGCTCTGCATTTTCACCAGGCCCAAATAGGCTGTACCATTTGCAAACTTGTGGTATGCAGCTGCTCTGTTCAGTTCTCAGCTGCTTTTTAGTCTTCTTTTTTTTTTTTTAGTTTTCTCTACTTTACTTTAAAGTACTGTGTTAAGTAACAATGTTTTTCCAATGTATATAGCACATGGTTATATTTAACACAGTAATGTGATGGATTCTCATGCAATACCTTTTGATTGGAAAAAGTACCAATACATACATTAGTGATTCATGGCCTTGCCCTACAAAGACCTGATGTACTGTTGGTGGTAAATGCTTACTTTCTTTATTATCCTGTG
This sequence comes from Lepidarchus adonis, assembly GCA_037576955.1. Lineage (NCBI taxonomy): Eukaryota > Metazoa > Chordata > Actinopteri > Characiformes > Lepidarchidae > Lepidarchus > Lepidarchus adonis. Next base: position 9,892,264 of record JBBIGC010000007.1, read on the forward strand.
TGGAGAAATGTTTTTTTCGACAATTCTCTCAAAGTTTAACACAAAATGGTGAGCCAAGACTAATTTTTGCTTGCAAGTATTTGAGGGATCCTGCTTTAATATCCAAACTTGATACTCTCCTTATTGAGGAATGTTTTATTCATTTATTATCCAAACTGCTTATTCAGTTTGTGTCAAGGAGAAGCTGATCCGATCCCAGCTGACCATGGGCACCAGGCAGGTATAAGGCACCATGGACAGGAGGCCAACCCATTACAGGGCAACACAGAGGCAGAAAACCATTCACACTTACACTTATGGATAATTTATAGTAACCTGTGCTGCCTATGTGGGATGTTTTAAAACTATTATATAGACTTTTCAATCTTATTCTTTTTGAATGCATTAAGTTCAAATTTTGTTTATATTTACAAAATACAATCAAGTTGGTCAAGCATTAAAACATTAAAAGTCATCTTTTTGTACTTTTTTCATTTAAATAAAAGCTCAAAATAATTTAGAAATTGAAGATTTTGATTGCATTTAATTAAATGACACATTATTAAAATTATTTGTCTAAAATTAATTGTAGCTATTTTTTTCAGTGAAATTCCTTCCATCTCATTGGTCACCACATGCATAATGAATCCACAGGCAAAGACTGATTAAGCCTGCGTTGCAAGTAGACATGTGAGGATAATGATGTAGTACATGATTTAAGAATGATTTAAACAAGTATTAATAATCACAGATTTGCTTCATTATTTTAATATTTACTTAAGCATGTCATGCCTCTTAGTAGTAGTATGACTTCAGATGTCCGTTTTATTTCCTGCCTTTGTCTTTCACGTATCATAAGATCTACCACTTCTTCTGGAGAGAAACATTTTTTGTATGAACAGCCACTTGAACAGTGCAGCCTGATAGGCTAATGTGGGCTAATGGGGATCCCTGGACCCAGATTAATCCTAGCTGCCCTAGTTGAGTCACAGTGTTGATGGGACTATATTTAAACTGAGTTTGAAAAACTGCTAAATGGCCCTGTGTGTTTAGTGTATTTCTTGTGATGCATGGTATACTGTGTGTGTGTGTGTGTGTGTGTGTATGAGAGAGAGAGAGAGAGAGAGAGAGAGAGAGAGAATCGATTTGTGTGCAGAGGTGAAGGTAAATATATTAGGTAGGGTGGAAGAGCAGCTCGTATCTAATTGAAGGATCCCATGACAACAAGCGCATTCCAATAAATGCCATCTGATATCCAGGGAAGTCTCATCCTTTAGCCTGGGTTCAAACTCTCTTGTGCTCCCTGCCACATGTTCTCCACCATTGCCCTGTAGCCCACACAAATATTTATGACTTTTACATGGCATTCTCTGGCGCAGGGGAAGAATTAGGGATTTAGATTATCCTGGAATGAAAGAGGATGATGAGGACAAGGACGCCAGAGAGGGCAGATCAGTTAGTCAATAATTAGAAGTGTGGAGTAGGTCTGCAAACTGCACATATGGTGGCCTGCTAACTGCATGGCTACTGCATTCATTCTGCCAAAAACATTCTCAGGGTGTAGCTCTTTGTTCTGGAAGTGTGTATGGTGACTTTTATCTCTGTTTAACCACTGATTGTTAAATTAAGTCTCCGAACAACACACTTTAGACCACACAAAACTGCTCACTGCTCACACAAATTACTAGAAATTTTGCAGAATATGCAATCAGTCACACTTTCAATATCTTTGCCCATTTTCTGCACAGTTTTGGTGCAGCCCTACCTAAATGCATGTATATGAGTGAGAGAAGCACATACACATTGCTTGTTAAATTCTTATTTAGGCTCATGCAACAGTTTTTATATGAACTGCAAGCAGGTGTTGTCTGTACATTATGCACTCTGTGTTCTAAGTGTGTCTGTGTTTGTAGTTTAGTCACACAGGATTGTGGTGTTCTGGGACTAGAGACGAGACTGTTACTGCTTGAGCTTGAACTTCAAACTGTTCTCTGTACTTCTCATTACCGTAATTACATTGCAGTAATTGCTGTAGGTTCTTAGCTGAAATGCTAGTCATAAATGTGCTAATGAAGTTTGAATATAGTCTGTGTAAGATGCATGCCTGCATAACTGCTGTACACCTCAAAGCTCCCATTTTGTGATCGACTGGTTCAATTTCACAAAAAAATGACTGCCTTCATGAAAGGTGCCTCAGGCACAAGTAATGAATGTAGGTGTGGGTGAGGTGGAGGGAGGCTGTCTGGTTGACAGTTAGTTGAAAATGTATTATGGTAGTCTGCAGAGCAATGGATTCTGAAAGGAAATAATTAAGTCTAGGTGTTATAGATCTTGGATTTTGCAGATGCACCCACCATGGCAAAAACATTTCTGCCTTTGCACATCATTAGTGGTGTGTTATTAGCTACAAACAGTGATCGAGGATTGTAATGATCAAACCCTTGCTCATATGGTAGCACACTGCTCGCCATTGTATCTGCATTATTCAAAGCCTTTGTAATGGAGCTTGCGCTACTTCCTTCATCTGCACCATGAGTGCATCACACCTGAACCAAGGCACAAACAAATAAGATGGAGTGCCTTCTGAAAGTCAAGGGAAAGGACACTGCAGCGAAGACGCAAGCCATGATAAATGGCCATTGCATTAGTGAGAGGTGGGCTGTTCAATTAATGTGCAAAATGGCACTCAAACTCGAAGAGGGAAAGGCTGGTGAGCACTTATGGCCTGGAAAATGGAACAAGCATTTATATCAAACTCATGACACTTTACAATTGCTGTCCAAATTGGAGATAAATATATTGTTTTCCATTAAGGGTAATGTTTTTGAACAAACATGTTTACCAGTCATATTTCATCCAAATAAAGGAGGAGGAAATAAAAGAAAATGTGGTGGAGGTGGCAGGAATGATGTCAGGGCTGATAGCCACATTATTCACCTGTAGCAGATTAATTCTGACTTAAACTAGAAACTGAGGGCAACTTTTCACTGTGCAACACATCCTGTTCCCTAGGCTCTGTCTGCGGCCTTTGCTAATCAATTAAGAAAACTGTTACCCTAAAACCCCTTCTTGTGCATTGATTCTTTTGTTAAAGGCTAGACTGTGAGGTAGCTGTCTGTGCGAGATTTATGAGCCATTTGGGCCTTAACCAGGTTGCAAACAGACATTGCAGACATAATCTTGGACATCACCTCAAAGAGCGAAAAAGGGGTTTTAAATTTATGGTTGTCTAGAGAAGCACAGTCCTCTTGGGTCTGCTTTTTAGGGCATCCTCCATTAAAGAACATGTCTTGCACGGTAGCTCAGTGACTTTGTTCTAGAACCAATAGATGATGTATGCCAGAATAAAAATGACATGCTTTACAAGACAATAAACTTCTTAAGGGTTTCTCAAGTGAAAAGCTCCATATCACACTGTAAGCTACTGCAAAACCTCCCATAGACAGCACCACCTAACTTCTTAGTGAGCTTATTCAAAAGTAACTTTTAGTCCCCTGGAAAATTAATTATTTACAGCTCCTAAGTAAATAAAGATTTTTCGACAAGCTCATGTAATAGTTACTCACAGTCACCCTGTAATTGAGCCATTCATTTACACTCCCAAAGCAAATAAGGCAATTCATTACAGCACCCCACTTAAATGTTGTACATTCTGCTGAGTGTTAGGGAACTGAAGGGAGGTCAGCACTTGAAAATAGGTTTAAATCACTGTAAGGCAGTCGATTCCTGCAATGTACATCTAGGTGTCCTTCAAGTGGGGCGTGGCTGAACAATGTAGTGCTGAGGCAGCAAACTTGTTTGATCCTGTTATATTTCTTTGTCATCCCAGAATCCATAATCTTATTTATATTGATCCTTTGATACAAGCAGAAGCTAGAAATCTTACACTCTTCAAAAATAAAGGTGCCAAAAAGGGTTATTTGACATCCTAGAAGAATCAATTTTGGTTGCCTACATTATATTTCAGTGGCTGGTTTAAAACGAACAATTTTTAGAAATAAGATTGGGAAAAGCCGTTTTTAAACGATAGTTTCTATTCTAGTTTTTTCTATAAGCATACTTCCAAACTAGAACTTTTTATTTTTACAATCATTTCAGAAGCTGATAGAACCCATTCTTAAGAATTACTATTGATAGCCTTGCACTCAGTGACAAACCATGACTATTAGAACTAGGCCTCCAGTTTAGGACTATTCAATGTTAAAATATGACTTAAAAAATGAATAATCTCTAGAGTTCCGAATTGTACCCCAATGGATTTATACTAAGCTAACATGGTAATATAGTAATGCTAATACTATTGCAAAAAATAAATCTAGATAATTTTTTTTAAAAATTGAAAACCACAGCATGATATAGTGTTCAAAAATTTAACTTCTTGTTTTCAGCCCAATGTTATGCAATAAGAGTAGTACAGCATTGCTCACAGCATTTAAATATAAATGTTTCTATTAAATAAAAGTGAATGAAAAATTGGACATGCATTTTTAATTTCCAGAAATCATTAGGTCTCTTCTGAAGGTCTGTAAGGCCCTGATGGTATCCCTCTGGCTGTAGGGCATAGTGGATCTACATACTTAAACATGAGGGCTTTGAAATAGCTCTATCAGCTTTGCTTCTGTTTCAACACATGCAGAGTCGAGCTCTATTGCTGAGGCTCAATTTTGATCCTTATGCCACTTGCCATCTGTGGCTGAGGCTCCATGAGATGGTTACTAGAGGTTTCTTCCTTCCTTAAAAACGTAATTAATGTAACGTCATGTCTGCCTGTCGTATAAGGTATTTAGTGCCCTCATCTGGCCAAATGGAGCTTAAAAAATCTTTAAGGAAAGTTGGAATGCATTTTAACGGTCACCTTTCTAACACAGAGGGTCAGATGTATGTACTAGTACAGGCACAGCACAAAATGTAGCATTATACATCCACATGTACTCACAATATTGCTAAATTGACTTAAAGTGCAACTAATCACAGAACTGTATCAGCACTCAAGAGGCACAGCGTTTTAAAGGTACATTGTAAAATAAAGTTGTCAGCAAACTCAAGACAAGAAGAATTAGAATTTTCTGTCACAAAGAGACGTTAGGGAAGTTTTTCCTACCAAACATTCCACAGGGGTGTGAGTCCCCATCTAATTGGTGAATCTGCTGTCATTGTTAAAGGAAGCTTCTCAATTTACACAGTTCTCTCAATCTCTCAATTTACACCTGGTTTTAAAAGGCAGAGGAAAATTGACAGACTTGCTCAGACTTTAAGAAACTGAGAGGAACATATAATGAGCCATATGTGTGATATATCCTGCCAATATTTTTGTGTGATGTTTTGCATTGACCTCCCTCAATTGCATTTGCATGAGGAAGAGTATATTATATGAATGCGTTCAGCTTGGACTTTAAAATGGTGCAAATGTACCGTGTCCGAAAGAGGCCATTACACATTCAAATGAACACAACACCTCCAAAAACAGAAAACATTTGCATCAGTCTGACAACATGTAGATGCATTGAGAAATGTCCAGAAAATAATAAACCAATGCAAACATAATTAATCATAACCAAAGAGTGGTTATCAAGAGTGCAGCACATGAAAAAATAACATGAAAACATTTCTAGTTTTAACAGTGCATGCACCATAAAAAACCCTACATACTTAACAGAAGTATCAATAACACAAAAATGTTTGACTAGTATATAAAATTAAAATGAACTTACTGACAGGAATGAAATAAATCCTGCAAAAAGCTTAATGATCCATCAGTAATTGAGGCTGAAACCTTTTAAGATGATTACATTTATGATTACATTTATTACATACTTATACTAATAAGCTATATCATTATGACCGCTGAAAGGTAAAGTGAATAACATTGATTCTTTACTTATTTCATGACATTTGGCACCTGGGGTTGGATATATTAGGCAGCATGTGAACAGTCAGTTCTTGATTTTGATGTCCTTGAAGCAGGAAAAATGGGCATTTTAGTCTTGCTTATTTCATACTGATCAATTTACATGTAGACGGATGATTGACATCGCTGTAGTGTAGTACAAATGAAAATGAAAAATGCATCTTTTCCCAGCCGACAATACATTTTTTTTTTTTTTTTAATTTCTGTTAAATTAAGCTTCTCCCAGCTTGTATTATACAGTACAGTAGTGTAATGTAGCAAAGGGCTGAAAAAGTCTGAGAGACTGGATGCAGCAGCGGAGGTTAAGTGAAAGAACATTGTCACCGATCTATCTTTTCTTTGTGTTGCTTTTTGAACTGTTTGTTGCTGCAGTAAACAGTACATTTAAATCAAAACAACTAATTATTTGGGGATGTCATCTTTTTTGTGCACTGAATTATACTTTTAGCAAATGTGTTTTCATGTTTTTAGATAGGCCTCCCCATTTAAGCAAGCTGCACCCAATACCAGGTTTGTAAAACTCATGTGTAAGGCTTATTGTTGGGGAAATGCAGTAAATGTATAGTGTATGACTCATTAGAACAAAGAATTGCTCACAGCGGTCACATATTTTGCTCCAAAATGTTCACATGCATGGGTCATAGTTTGCGTACATATACACGCATTCCATCAAGTTAGTTTCTATAGATCACAATGTTTGCATAGGACATGGCGTACGCATCTTTTAGGTCCGGTTTTGTGTGTACGCTACAGTTATAAATGAAACCCAGGCCTTATGGAGTGCTTCAGGTCTGCAGTAGCTAGAATTAACCAAAAGTAAGGATAACTGGTGAACCAGTGACCGGTTCATGGGCACCCAAGGTTCACTGATGCATATGAGGAGTAAAGGTTAGGTTTTTTTCTGTTAATCATATATTGTCTTGTTGATACAAGCCCACTAAGCAACAGTTATGTTTTACCCGCATTCTTAAAACTAGGATCATCTGTACCAACACAAATGACTCAACCTAATCCAAGCTTTTGTAACTGCTGCACAATATAGTGCTGGTGGTTCCACTTTAATATAATGTAAAAATGAAAAATAGTGATACAGGAGGACACATCATTCACACCTGCCCTCAATGTGTCCGCTACCTTGTAATTTTTGCCAAGTCCTGAGTGTTGGAGCCAGAGGAGATGAAACACCTGTGGAGAACTCTGGCTGGTTATTGCAGTAGTGCTCCAAATTGAAAGTCAGTTATTTACCTGGGTTTGCTGATTCAGCTGTAGCAAACTCTAGACGTTTGTCCTCCCCTGAATGAATAAAAAGATCTGGAGAGACACTGAACAGCTTCGCTTTCCATACATTATACAACCATAATGGAAAATGTAAAGGAAAAAGAGATTAAAATAGGAAAAAAGCTGATGGTCTTATTTAGACACTAAACAGAAAATATGACCTTGAATGCTGAGTTTTTAAAGAATTCCACAGTATAAGCAGAATCAATAAATTGCCTGTAAAGTAATGCTAAAGTAACTAGAGGGCAACGTAGATTTGAATATAAAGTTTAAATGTGGCCTCTTTTGGAAATATTATCTCTGTGTGAATACTACATCAAGAGTAATGTGCGCTAGAAATGACAATGTAATTGGTAAACACTAGCAGAATTGATCTCAATTGTCACTCAAATCTAAATTCTGTTTTGGAGACAGTTGTATATTATATGTCAGACAGTGTTTGCATTTGTTCAAGGAATTTCACAGTAGGTGATGTTCTCTAATATTCTAAAAATAATCTCATGAGATTTTGACTGCTTAAATGAAACATTTGTTTTCATGTCAAAATATCTTACATCTCTCCTCTTTTTTTAGCTAGTCAGTGGGCAGGAACATATTTGGTTTGTCTCCCTAGTAACGGCGTGCTCATCCAGATGAAACACAGGTGCTATTAGAATGAGATGTCTCTGCAGTTTTTAATAAATCAGCAGAGTCTCCAACAATCTGCTTACTGCCTTCATCAGCAATTCAGTGAAATTGAGTGGAAGGTCTGTCTCTCTCTGTAATCCATGCATCCATCCATCTATCCATCCATTTGTCTGTCTGTCTATCCATCCATCCATCCATCCATCCATCCATCCATCCACCCATCTATCCATCCATTCTTATTTGGTCTGCTCTTGCTGTGAACTTCAAGCAGATCATATATGTTACTAAAATCGAGATGGTGTGCATTTAAACATGTTCTGATACACATAAACTACACAAAAATAATGTCATTCCAGCTATCTGAACTCTTACATTTCTGGAACGCTTTGTGAAACATCACTGTAAATACAGTAAAATAAGCTGCAGATTTTTCTTGGTAGAGTTTGTTTAACTCTGTGGTCTCTCCATCTGCTCACCAGTGGCTCAGGCGGAGGTACTGGATGCCCTCTGTCCAGCCCTGAACTCTCAACACTCAGAGCACCAAAATCCAGCGATGATTAAAAGACTAATGAGAGCAATGTGGAAATCCACTGCCATCTGGACCACTTTTATGTTCTTTTGCATACAGACAGTCAGAAAGAATCACCTCCTGGAAACCACTTTGCTTTCTAGATCGAGACATCTGGTCCGACATCTTTTCGCACAGCCCTATCTTTCGAATGTGGGTGGTTTGTCTTGGTGTTAGTACACACCATGTGGAACATTGTTACGTCCAGTCTTGTGTCTGCGAGGTAAGTGTTTGAATGAAATTTTCCTCTCTGGCCCCTGTTTTCATTTACAGCATCAACTGAATATGTGCTGTGACTGACAGTCAATCCCCACCCCCACCCACACCCCATTAGAGACTGCTTCTGCCTGGCGATCCTCAAAACAATTCATAATGAGCGCACTGAGCTCAAGGCTACCATGAGATGGAAGCCAAGAGAGAAAAAGAATTACATTCATACAGAGCATCTTAAATTGAGGTAATGAAATGTGGAAAGTGAATTTGGTTGCGAACAGAAGGCTATTGCCATAGCTGTGGGAATCATTGAGTGATAAAAGTTATTAATGGACTGTAGTGGAGGATTTGTGCAGAATAAATGTCTGAAGGCAGATTCCTCAGAATTGCTGCTCTATACTGTAATATGGTTCGAAACTAAATTAACTAAATTCAATAGTGAAATAATCTCTGTATTCCTATTTTAGAAGATCTTCTGTTTGTGTATTGGACTAGTACTGTTTAATTGGTGAACCTATAGTGAAACTTTGCCCATTTCTTTTTGTCAGCTTGTAGGTACTGCAGGTTTTTCAGCTTTAGGAAGCATTTGTATGGATAAGGCAGGATTCCAAGGCATGTGGGTGGGTTGGTTGTGATTGTGTGTTCTTTTGTGTATGTGTGTATGTTTGTGTGCGAGTGTGTGCGTTAAGTGAGACTGTGATGTCTCGGGTAAGAGGTGTTAGGAGATTAGAGTTGTAGATATGCGCATACTCTCTCACTGTCACTATAGCTGCCAACAGCCGGAGCCCAGCTCTCCATGCCAGCAGAGAGACATGCACTGAAACATGATCATACTGTTCACATTACTCACTGTTTCCCTCCCTCAGTGGTATGAGCCAAAACCCAGCATGTCACTAAGCAGAGCAGATTACAGCCCAAACTGCTGATTCCATTTTCCCATCTCTGTCACCTCTCTCTGTCAGTTTCTCTCCCCCATATATATATTTCTTCCTTCTTCCTCTCTCTCTTTTTCTCTCTTAATCTATACTATACATCCAAAAGTTTGTGGACTTCATCTGAAATCTTGGTTATTCATAGGATCCATAGGAACTTTGTCCCCTCTTTGCTGCAGCATGGGATGGGCAGTATTTATGAAACGTATTTAAAATATCTATTTCAAATACAGAACAGGACAATGTCATTTGTATTTGATAAGGCTGACTGAACTTCATATTTTGTATTCTAGTACTTTAGGTTATTTATTTATTTATTTTATTCTTTACAGTTGATACAAAGACTGTCCTTGTGAGACATAGGTCTGACACAGGTTGTCAGCTTTCAATCGATTTTGTGACAAATTGCTGCAATTATTAACAATTGCTGATATGTTTTGGTGACTGATCTAATAACCAACTTTATTTTCTCTACAATTTGACAAAGTTGTGAGCAGCCCTCACAGTTAATGAGGTGATACCTTCTCGCTACTTTCACTGTTAATAAAGCATGTCAGAGTGTTTTACATTGCCACAAGATGTGTTGGAACATATATTTGTTTTGTGTCTTACTGTCATTAACGTCATGCTGCTGCAATGCTATTAAACAGCAGGTTGTCCCTCCACCACCGGCCTTCACCTTCAACCATCCACCACAGTCCTTTATTGTAGTTCTCACTTCTCACCAAGTCCAAGAGTGTGAAATGGGGCCGTTCAAATAAGTCTGTGTTTTTGAATAAGACTGCTGGAAATTTGACGATATTTGAAAATCACTCAAGATAATTGTCTGATTTTGTTTGTCAGAATGAGACTGGAGACAGAGCTAGACAATGCATGAGGAAAGACATGAGTGAAAGAAAGGCAGGCAAACATGTTTCTATACTACACTCCTGAAAAACAGTTTTAATGATCATTGCATAAAAAACTGATGTATAGATGATAATATCTACTTATTAACAGACAAATGATTTATTAACAGTCAAATGGTTAATTATCACTTAGGAATGAGTTGCTGTTGGTATTGATAGATGTTGATGGCCTTTTTATGACTGACTTGTTTGCCATTGAATCAGTGTGACTGAACATAGGCCCTTAATGACCAAACATTCATTACAAACTCTTGGTTAATCAGTAAACAGTTGGTTATTTTAAAGCTAGCCTTCACTTGAGTGATTCCTGGGATATGTGGGGACCTGGCTTGTAACAGGAATCCAGTTAAAAAAAAGTTTATGTGCAGGACTGATAATCGGTTACTGCAAATATGTATTTGTAGTTATTGCTGCACAAAGAGGTCACACTAGATAATGAAATCTCAGGTTCACTTACTTTTAGAACTTGTGTCGTTCCTTTAACTAGATTTTCATTATCTACTTGTTTGAAAATCGGATGATGTTTTAGGTCACATTCCTCCAGTGTACCACTGTATTTAAATATATTTGGACATACAGGGGGTCCTCGAGATACTTTGGGGTTTGGTTTTGCTAAACGATACATAACCCGAATTTCCACGTAAGTCTCAGCTTATGCATGCAATGATGCTGCAGAGACTTAATTGAACAGCACTCTACCTTATTTAACAGTTGGCAACATCCATGAATGCTCTCATATTACAATAAAGCATAGAAATGCTCTTTTTAATGGCTTCAACATCCACAACAAACATATTGGAGATGGTGACTTGTGGCAAGACCACACTGACGGTGCCTTAGCACAGTGCCGTATTAACCCTCCATCTCACCCACAGATTTTCATGAACTCTTATTCAATACTAACAGTCAATAAAACAAACATCACAGCAATAACTGCAATAAACCGAGCACAGGGCACAACACGGCGCACACACACATTGCACACAGCTCAGCTTGTGGCACTCACGTATTTCCATAAAGCATTTAATAGGCATTTAGTAAATGTCAGTAAATACACACATAAAAAAAAGCCATCGATGTAACCCCACATTTTCATAAGCTGAGTACAGCACAAGTTGAAGACCCCCTGTATATTCATTCTCTTTCTCTCATATCTCTCACTCACATACACACACACACACACACACACACACTTTCTCACATTCACTGTCCCTCCCCTGCACCAAGCTGGTGCTCTGTGCTTCTTGCCTTGGACAATATGGCTGTTGGCTGGTAAAGCCCTTGACTCGTGACCTTTCAGAGAAAGTGATTTTAGTGCAGAAATTTTTTTTTTAGAAAGCTACAGGAGTGTGTGCATGATGAGGATTTTATTTCAAATTACATAATAAATACTGGGTCTCAGGAGAACAAACACATATTACCAGATTATTTGCCATGATTAGCTCCCAAGCAGCCAAACACTTTTGTTCCTTATACAGTAATTACCGAGTCCATCCAAACAAGAGCGTTTTGTAACACTTGTGTTTCAGTCTTCAGCACTTCATATTTCAGTACTACTATTGTGCTGTTTCTGTTGTAAAGCACATGTCTCAGACACTGGAGTCTCCAAATGAAGAAGACCTTTCCTTCAAATGATAATGGCACATCAGTTGTGGGTAACTGTCTCCAGGCATCCTTTCTTTCTCATTGTCCAATCCCAGTGGAGCGTTAGAAGGATGGGGGGAACAGTGCTGATGAGCTTCCGCTGGTACTTGATCACACAGCACAGTCAGTTTTCTCATTAACCAGCAGCACAGTAATTTCATTTATGAGATGGAACACCAGTCGTTCTCCACTGCAGGAGACAAATGAGATAAATATCAATTTGCTGACATGCATACATTCACAAAATGAGAAAACAGACAGACATGACTGGACATCTGCCACATGCATCAGTCTGTGCTCCTGGTGTGTGATAGTGAACGTGTGCACTGTTGTACTTGTTGATATATATGTGAGTATACACACTGAATAGCCATAACTGTATGACCACCAGCATATAAGTGAATAGCATATCTACTTATTTCATTACAATGCATTTGTCCTGGAAACATGAAAAATGGGTGCGTGTAATTATCCATGCATTTTTGATAAGAGCTTTATTGTGATGGCTTCATGTCTGAATCAGAGCATTTCCAAACCAGTAGGTGTTGTGGAATGTTCCAAGTATTTGGTACTTAGTGAGTAACAAAAGTGATCTAAGGAAAGACAACTGGTGAATCACAATGCCTTATGAAGTACGGTGTGCTTTAGCTGCTGACCATTCAGAGGTTTTTGTTCACTGTCTGTCTACATCTACCTATTAGTTGACATTTTATATCTTTGAAAACATTTTAATTGAACCACCTGAATGAATCAAATCTCTTTATTAATAATCATGTGGCAGATATAAATCAAATTGTACTTAATTTAACCCCTGAGTGTTTTTTTACTCCCTGTCTTTTGAGTTGTCCTGAACAGAATTCTCTTTTACCTGCATACAGAAAAGCCCAATGAAACATAAATGTTACAAGTATATATATATATATATATTTTTTTTGTTGTAATTATTACTATTTATTTATTTATTTATTATTTATTTATTTTTTTTATTATCCCTTATAGTACCACAAGTGCGAAATATATACCATATATACATTTTTGGTTCATTTTCCACCATTAGTTTTGATAAAGCTCAGTATCCTTTTGTTTTATTTCTGGTGTACAGAGACAAAACAACATAAAGCTTTGTCCATTTACCTGTGTGTGAGGCAGGGAGCTGATGTGCTTGTGCTTTCGCAGAGCACTGCTCTGTGACAGTGAAACAGCTTTCAGCATCCAGGTGATTCTTTTGTTTTATCTCAGTGACCACAAAAATGAGGACCTTACTCTGTCAAAACACTGCAAGCATCTCAAGCATGCCAAAATGCACATACACATACTTCAATCTGTAGCAGCAGGTTAGTTTATTTCTTTTCTTATGTCCGTCTTTCACTCATCCATTCTCTCATCCGTCTTCCCCTGTACTTCCACATTTCATGTCAGCACATGAGAAGAGAGCAAGCAGTGTGTCTTTAAACGTGCATACAGATGGGTCTCAGCTCACTGCCATAACACTTATCTTTTAATTAACATCCACATATTCACAATTCATTACACTCAATTCTTCACATCAATGTAAGGCAAATAAGTGGCAAATTATTATAATGCTAATTGCATTTTGCAGTATTAAGGGACTTATTAAAGCTCATATTAAATTAATACTTGAAAGCCTACTCAAGAGTACTAGAGACACATGCTATATCGGCTATTGTCTGACACATAAAGCATCTGATGGTGGGCATACATTGAGGCAGATGATAATGTGTCCATTAGTATGCACTTCACAATAATGTAAGTATATGGGTGTTCATTTCTGTAGGTTTTAATCTTTTTCTAATGTTTTCTGTCCTTATTTGATTTTTCCCTACTCTAACTCTAACCTGATTAGCACAAAAAGAGATCATACTTTTCATGGACCTGGTTTTTAACTAACTAACTATATAACTCACACATTTAATAAGGTAAACCATAATTTATGTGGTTTCAGGTTCAATGCATTTTGGTCATACCACAAAAGGCCTCGCATATTCATATGTATTAATTTGGTAATGTTTTTAATGGTAATAGTAAGATAAAATGTACACATTTCTTGGATTCAAGCATCTTTCAAACATGTATTCAATTAATCTCTTTCCCAGATAAGGTGTTCCAAGGTATTATAGCTGGAAGGACAATGTATTATTATATTAATGTTTAATGTTAAAAATATAATATCAGTATGGTACCAATTAGATAATTAATTATGTATACCTAGTAAATGTTTTAATTGTGCAATGTTTTAATGAAAGCTTTAATGAAAGGTATTTCATAAATATATTGCTTAAATACATGTATTTAATACATATCTGGTTCAAATCTGGTAACAGCATTGCCACCTGAAACTAGAAGTTTAATTTGTAAGAGAAATCAAGTGTTTTCATTTAATGGGTGAATAATCAGGCACAAGCAGTCATTCTGTTTTATTAAAAGAGAAAAGGGAAGAAAGTTGTTGATGCTCATCAGGCTGGATAAGGTTTCAAAACCATGTCTGAAAAGTTTGGACTCCATCAGTCCACTGTAAGACTGACTGTGTACAAATGGAGGAAATGCAAGATCATTATAACAGTCTTTACGAGAGCTTGACCAACATCACAACATATATGCAAGGCAAATGCAATTTTACAGTTTGTTAAGGACTACAGGAAAATGTTTTTAGGTATTTTGTTGTAAATTAGAAGCTACATGTTTGGAGAAAGGACATAAAATTCTAAAGGACAATGTCAGGACATCCGTCAGTGAACTGAATCTCAAGAACACATGGCATGAAGGCATGAAGGAATGGGCTAATGTGTAAAACTGATCAGAAATGTTTAGCTATTTCTGCACAGGGGGGTCACAGTTTAAGGACTATTAGGCAAAAATTAGATTATGTTTTAAGTCATTTTTATGCAGAAACATATACATCTATGTTTTTAAAATATATTTACAGTTGTGAAAAATAACAGATTTAGGTGATTTTGCAATTGAAAAGATGTAAACACAGAATCTCTAGGACATGAGAAAAATGCACAATATTTTCAGCAAACATTGATGCATAGTTACTTTTTTAATTGAACAAAATTATAAAATAAATATTATTATTGATGAAATATTATAGCACTGTGCAAAGGTTTGGGCACCCTATATAATCAGTACTATGCATTAATATTTGCTGAAAATATTGTGTATTTTTTTTTCCATGTCCTAGAGAGACTGTCTTTTCAATTACAAAATCACTAAAATATGTTATTTAGCAAGAGGTGCCCAAACTTTTGCATACGACTGTATTTTTCTGGCCTGGGTATATGTGTTCTCTCAATTTGCTTTTCTATTTTGCTTGTGTTTTTATTATGCTTTTATCTAGATTTCACATCTCAGTTGGTGACACATAGCTATAAATAATTAGTACTTATTATAACATAATTAATTCTAGTAAAAAATACTGTAATTACTACTTACACTAATTACTCCTAAGCACATAAACATATCTACTCTAATGTGAAAATAAAACAAAATTTAATTTTAGTAAAATATGTTCAAATTAAACATCCTGAGACTTGCAAAGTTTTAAGTATTCCGAAGTGTAAAACAACTTCAAACATAAGGGTTTGTGAAATTATGCAGTGAAATTATGTAGTGAGATTTTCCATCTAACACTGCTAGTGACCGAGCATAGTCAGATAGAATTCTTCCGCATTTCAGCTGCTATATTCATTATCTCCATAAGAATTCCATCTATTACTTAGACAAGCAAATCTATGGCCTTATCCTTGAGGATAAACAACCAGATCTTTTCAATCATTATTCACAACCTTCTGATCCAACCAGTCATTACAGAGCTAGTGAGACTGTGGGATTTATAGCTTATGTGTACCTGCAGTGAGATTTACCCAGTGTATATTCAGAGTCCTGTGGGGATGTTTTCTTTCATTCAAAAACAGCCTGCTTTGTGTATACCATGAATGTAGTGTATTTATTCCAGAAATCGTTGAGATTTGTGGAAACAGGGTAGAATCAGAAGATTATGACCATTAACCAATTACCATTAACCATTTTTATCCCTTTTTGTGGGTGGATGGGTTATTCAGTGAGTGTCAAGGGACATAAAAAGTGTGCATGCCATGTTTTCTTGCTCATTATGAATAAATTGGAGGTGAACTGTGACTTTTAGAGACAAACCAATTTGTGGCATAAATGTCAAAACTGTCAGTAAGAAAATGTGAAAAAATAACAATAGCAAATAATGTGACAACACTTTATTATATGTAATATTGCAATAAATCCTCATGATATTTCTAATAGTATGTTATAGTTGTGCTCATATGTTTATCTACCCTGACAGAGTTTATGATTTCTTAATCATTTTTCAGAGAATATGAATGATAACACAAAAACTTTTCTTTCACTCGTGGTTAGTGCCATCCCCACTTCACTGCTCCCTGGGCGCTGTTGATATCTGCCTCCTCTAAGACTACAAGGGAAGCTCTGCTTCCTCTAACATGTCAGAAAATATGTCGTATTCATATTACTTTTAGAAACATGTTCAACTATCAGATGTGTTTGTTCATATTCAGCTATTTATCATAGATTGTCTGATTAGAATTTCTTCTTGTACATAACCGTGGCAGCAAAGTGCATTAATACATATGGAAGCGCAGCTTCACTGGACTCTTTTGAGGCTGTTTTTTTTTTTTTTTCAGCAGTTATTGGATAAATGCCACAAAATCGTCGCTTACAGGAAAGCTGAATGTCTCTGGGAGTCAATGGAGCAGTGGGCGGACTAGGTCGCTGGGCTGATGAATGCTGACTGGACAAGTTGTCTAAAGGGTTAGAGTTAACTATTTCTGTTTGTATACTTCTCATCATACTTTAAATTAAAAATCGTTCTGGAATTTGCTTGTTTCAGTTTTGTTAAGTTAATTTTTTCATTCAAATCTTCAAAGTAGCTTGTGGAAGGAGACTAGCCAGCTAGCAAGCTGTACAGGTACATAATGGCAGACGGTGCAAATACTGTTCACTTGCTTTTGGAAAAGCCATTTAATAGTCTTCCTTATGAGGAGAGAATCAGAATTAAACAGCAGGTCTGACCAACACCCAAAATTGATTTGGTGCATAAATCAGGGAAAAATAACAGGTCTTTTCAGCTTTCCTGGTATGACAAGGTGAACTAGCTGACTGGAAATGCCTTGGCAAATAAAAAAACTTTTACTCATTTAAAAGCCAAAGGTTTAGTTTTAACATCTTGCTCCATCTCTGATCTGCTCTTAGTTGACATCAGATTCTTTTGTAGGCTAGCTCTCGGTGTGCTTTGGTAGATTTTTAGTTGATTTCCATATAGTTTACAGCAAGTAGGAGTGTTCTCTCAATGTCATTCGGTTCATGAATGATTCATGAGAGATCATGAATATTTCCGGCTCTTATTTTGCTGGGACTGCTCTGAGGCAGTCCTAAATTTTACTACAGTCAAGACTGATGATATAACAGAGTGACTCCTAAAGTAAGACTTTCAGATCAGACCTAAGCAATGGGAGAGGCAATATGGTTGTGTGAAGAAACACTACAGCAACAAAAATGCAACAATTTCCTGTTTCATCATTGTAACCCTTTTGTTTCTGACCAAAATTAATATCAAGAAGTAGTACTAGCGCAAATACTTTTTATCATACAACAAGCATGATGACTGTATTTAATAAAATACTAAAACATCCAATGCCTAGATGCCAGGAAATGTTAAGATTTCTCTATAGACCAAGTCCAGAAGGTTTCCAGTGCTCTAATATCAATTGAAATAAGCTTTTTTGTGTTACACCTGCATGCACTTAATCTTGTGTATTTGTAGACATAAATATCTTTGATCAAATGACCCATTGGATTCCATTGTATAATTTTCTGCTGTGAGAGTAAACAGTGTGAATAAAATATTAATTGTGACTATTATTGTAAAACACCTGATATATGAATTGCAAGTATGTATACTGTAGTTTTATCTGTACTTCACATATGAGAGGCATTTCCATAAAATAAGCTGAATGATTTTATATTTGCATGAATTTCCTCTTGCCTCAGGCAGACAAAATTTAAATCACAGTGACGAGCTGAATTGTTTCAATGCAATTTCAATTCAATTTCCACTTTAAATGATTAATTGAATTTCTTATGATTATTACATGCTAGACATAGTTCATCACTGAATCAGCAGCTTGGAAGAGCATCTGGTGCAAAAGTTTTATATTTGAAACATATTTTATTTGTGTTGATTTTAAGGTTAGATATTTATAATGGGATAATGGAATGACAGACAGAGATGGAGGCAGAGAGACTGACTTGATTGATTGATTGATTGATTGATTGATTGATTGATTGATTGATTGATTGATGGAAGGAAGGAAGGAAGGAAGGAAGGAAGGAAGGAAGGAAGGAAGGAAGGAAGGAAGGAAGGAAGGAAGGAAGG
>JBBIGC010000007.1:9912051-9929664 GCA_037576955.1 Lepidarchus adonis
TATATATATACTTCAGATCATTGTCTTGTTGGAGGATATTTAACTAATTTTCAGTTAAAATGTTTTTTTAATTATGCCATTTAACATTACAAAATGTACAGGCTTTTGAGAAATAAAAATATCATCTCTTAACTTTTATTATAACCATGTCACTAAACACTAAATTCAACCTGAGTTTTTACTGCCAAAAAAGCTTCACTTTCATGTAATCAGACCAAAGAACATACATTGCTCAAAGCATTAGCATTAATTTGCAAACTTATTGTTTTGTTTTATAGGCTCTATATAGGTTTTTTTTTTTTTTAAATAAAAACCTTTTATAGATTTTTGTAGTTCTCCAACTCACTGTACACAGAAACAAAATAATTTTGGGTCCTCTTCAAGGTTATAGTTATATTTCCTGTAGATGTCTATATATTGCAATAAATATATATGTATATGTATAATAAGTAGAAATGGGTATTTTCAGGTTTTTATAAAAAAAATTTATAACCATGATTTCCATAGGGGAGCACATTTCTCTTGTCTTTTATGTTTGTGTTCAATAAATAAAATAAAAATAGTTCTCTGAATACATTTATTTAAATTAAAAGTTGGATTTATCAATGTTCCTCACAATAACAGGAAGCTACTTCACCAAATGTCAATAATTGTGGCGGGCACTGTAAACTTTCAAATTAGCTAAATATATTATTTTATTGTTATTATTAATATTTCAGTAATTCCATGCCTAGCAAATTTGAACTAAATGGGCAATGATTAGAGACGCACTAATGTGGGATTTGTGTGCCTGATTCAGATGATATTATTCATGTATGTATTTACTGCATTAAAAATATATAACTTGCATAAAACTTATATATGCAAATTAGAACATTTTAAAATAGTTTTGCTATAAGATGAAAAAGGAGTACAATATATTTAGTACAATACTCCTCAACACTCTTCCAGAATGCATTAAAGACATAATCAAAAATCAATTTAAAATATCAGTCAATCTCTTCTGACGCCTTTATTTTCTCAGTGATTTTCAGAAATCAATGTGCATCTTTACACAACTGAAATGCTACACAACTGAAATGGGATTAATAATCAACTAAATGATCTTGTCAAAAGTGAAGAAGTCATCCACTATCTTCTGCCAGTGCATTACAGGAACACTGTGAGGGCGTAACAGCTCTTTGGTTTGCAGTTGTTGGTATGTGCTGCATACTTCACAGTTGTTCACTATCTATGTTATATTCTGAGACATCCTAAACCAGAAGAGCACATCTTTTACTCTCTGTCTGCAGCTCTCTCTATCTTAGTGACTTTCATGAATTTGCTTTTAGATTTCAACTGGCATTGCTGCTGGAACATTGATTCATTCTTCTTTAAAAACAGTTCCATCTATAACGTAAATTTTTTTTTTTCCTTCTTCTTTCAAAACCTTTTTATTGTTTACATTTGATTTGTTCTTTCAAGCCATCCATTCAATACTTCTTTAGAGAACATTAATTCATTGTCCAAACTCTTTATCCATTTAATGTCATGGTGAAGCTGGAGCCAAGTGGAGTCAGTGTCCATCACTTTCCCTCCGACGATTTCAAGACAAAAATCATCACAATATGTTCATTCACATGAAACTTTATTTAACTGACAAATGTTAAAAGAAAAAACAGTTTTACATTTTTTTTAATATACACAAATTAAGAACTTGATGACTGCAAAACACAACAAAATTTGGGACAGGGTTAAAATAAGATTGAAAAGTGCACAGACTATCCAAACAACCCCAGTTTGGAAGATTCCACATTAGGCAGGCTAACTGGTAGCAGGTGAGATCTCCTGTTGGGTTCAAAATAGCACCCTTCAAAAGATCAGTTTTTGAAAGCAAACATGGGTTGTGCCAAAATTTGTGAAAGAATTGGTAGACAGTTCAAAAAGAACATTTCTCAATTAAATATAGGACATGGACAGCGTTGAATGCATGAGAACCTTCAGCCATCAAGCTAAGAAATCATCTTGCTACTGTGACAAATAAAACCACCTGTACTCAGGAGTACTTTGGAAAACCATTGTAAATTAGCAATGTGCTGCTGGAACAAGAAATGGAATCTGAAACATTATTACACAAGTTGGAAGCCATACATCAAATCCACATTTTAGCTTCTTTAAAAAAAAAAAATCCGTGTCCGAAGACAAAAATGATTATCAGCGCAGGTGCAAAAGCCTGCATCAGTGCCCACAGCATGGGTGAGTTGCATGTACGTAAAGGTTCCATTGACTCTGTGGCATATATTAAGATTTTAGTCAGACTGTTTAAAAAGAAAATATAAAAAATAAACATTCTAATTTCTTAACTTGTTGCTAATCCCACAATTGCTAACATATCTTCCTTGGTCTGCATGTTGTGCACAGTAAGGACAGTCAGAGGTGCCCTGATTTGGGGGGAACAGAATGGCTGAATGTTTTTTTTTTGTTTGTTTGTTAACAGAATTAATTCTGCTCCCATCCCCAGTGACCCTCTGACATCAGCAGCACCCCCTTCACTTTACATCACTGCCCCTTATGCCACATCCACACCATCCCCAACAACTCAGCTTTCAGGAGGCACCACCCAATCCCCCTCACAGCATCACAGTCATCACAGGAGGCCAGGTGAGGAAAGAGCTGTGGAAGACTGCGCAGATCATCCCTGTGGGGTCTTTCTGCACATCTTAATCCTGACCTCAGCCTGGAGACAGTCCCAACCCTGTGGAAATCTTCCTGTGTGGTCCCAGTTCCCAAGATTGCAGGGAACCTTAGTTGTGACCCCAGGGAACCTGACCGCTTCAGACCAGAGGCACTGATGTCTCATCTGAGGGAAGTTCATGGAGAGGAATGTGCTCATCCATCTTCAACATCAGGTGAGCAGTGAGCTGGACCACCTCCAGCTCTCTTATAGGTCAGACTTCGGCATGTAGGATGCAGTCATCTTTCTGCTTCATCACACCTCTCTCACTTGGAGCATGCAGGGAGCAGTGTAAGAGTCATGCTTTTTTAATTCTCTAGTGATTTCAACACAATTCAGCCATCACTGCTGAAGGTGAATTTGGAGGAAGCTGGAGTGAACTGCGACCTGTCTGCATGGACCACTGACTACCTCACAAACAGCCATTGTTGGATGTGTAGCTGAGGGAACGAACTGGAATACAGAGAGGTCATAACCAACTTTGTCAACTGGTGTGAGAGAAACCACCTTCAGATCCACACCAGGAAGACAAAGGAGATGGTGATAGACTTTAGAATAACAATGAACATTAAGGGTTTGGACATCGTCTTGGAGTCCTACAAACACATGGGTGTTCACCTAAACAAAAAGTTGGACTGGACACACACTACAGATGCCCTTTACAAGAAGGGGCAAAGTTGTCTCCACCTGTTGAGGTCCTTTGAGGTGTGCAAGTCACTGTTAAAACATTTTATGACACTGTGGTAGCTTTGCAGTGGTTTGCTGGGGCAGCGGGAGCTCAAAGAGGGACTGGAAAAAACTCAACAACCTTGTCAGGAGGGCTGGCTTTGTTGTGAACTGCTCCCTGAGCTCCACAGAGCAGTTGGGAGCGAGGTGGATGCTAATTAAACTGACATTCATCATGGACAACCTCTTTCATCCGCTGTATGAGACAGTAGGGGCTTTAAGTAGACTGTTACACCCAGCATGCTATAAAGAGCGCTACCACAGATCTTTTATCCAATCTGCCTTTACAACGCTTCAGTTAACTAGACACACACACACACAAACCCCCACAAACATTAACTTTTTACCATCACTTTGCTGCAATATTATCTAATGCAATATACCAACAGGCCTGGTTTAGAAAGAATTACTATTCTGTACCATTCCTTACCTATTCCTTTTTACCTTACTTACTGTATGTGAAGTTGTATACACATATGTAGTATATGTAGTATAAAAACTCTTGCTTAGTGTAAACTGCCATTAGTGACAAACTTTGCAAGAGTCATGGAAGGAATGCAACTTTGTCTATTCTGTGGTCATGGTATTCCTTTGTCTTGCAACATAGAAGTATTTCACTAACGTTGTTCTCAATATCTTTGATTCCCTTGTACAGGTGCTTTATCTTACTGTGGAACACTTCAGACACTGAACTGACATCAAATAAGAGTCTGAGGATTCTGTCATTTGAAAAACTTGAAATTTACATCTAGTACTGTAAAGTTTTTGGTTAAGAAAATACTATTGAAAGTTATATCACCCACTGATATCAGTAGCCTGAAATGTTTTGGTATCACTGCTGTGTTGAGATCAAGGAAGTCTAAACTGGTTCTCAATTTTCCTTTAGGCATCTCTACAATTACAAAGGGGTTCACCCACTGGGTGTGCTCTTCCATTCTCTTTTTCTGTTCTGCTCTGTTCTGAGTTTCTCTTAAAGTGGGTAGGATTTTTCTAGGTGTGTGTACTTTCAGAATCACATTTTACGTCTGCTCATGGTGTGGGTTTCCCCTTCAACATATGCCCTAAAACAACATCAGCATATTCCCTGAAAATGTTCATTTTTGTTCAGTGACATCACTTCCTTTTTTTTGCCATTTCTTTTTATCAGTTTAAAACTGGCTTGCACACCAGGGCCCAGTTTAAAATGAACACATCTGTGTGTTATTTTCAGTTCAAACTGTGGTTGCATTTACACTACCTTAACAAACAGACTAGGTCTCTAATCAATGATGTCATCGTCATCAACTGTGTGCGCATTCGCACTATTAGCCAGGTACAGGTGTGTTCTTGGAGGGATTCAAATATAAAGGCCCTATGCCTGAAAAGAGGTGAAAAAAGTCTTTGTGTGAAGTGTTTTTATTTGCTACACAATGGAATGGCGATACTGTCAACCATGGAACTGCACAGTCTGTGCACGTGGCCCTCACACCATAGGCACAGGCATGAAAGGGGAATCATCAAGGGGAGCTGCACAGCCAGGATGTGCCCAGAAACAACCTGTCAGCATGTCATAGTTCCTAGTGAAGGGAGTACCCCATCTTGGCTGACATCCTAGATGGGGTGCTCACAGAGGACACACTGCTTTCCTGGAACTGGAGGGAACCGATTCTTCTTTCAGGAGGCTGCTGCCTCAATGTGGAGGATAGGAGTGTGGATCTCCTACCGGGGAAACCCACAGATGCCGGCAAGCTGAAATGTGAGCAGGGTGTGAGTCTTTTGAAAGTGGACAGATGATCAACTGGAGGAACCCAAGAATACATACCCATAATTATCAATGGCTTCTCGGATGGCAAACTAGAGAAATAGCAGCCACACCATTCAGAGCTAACAGAAAAAACACGGAAATAAGGCTTTCATTAGCCCTGATTGCCCCATTGAGCAGGAACCACCACTCTGATGGCATAGCCTGGGAGAAAAGTGCTTCCCTGTTGCCCAGCGAGGAGAAACACTGTTTCTTAAATGGGATTGGTTGTTCCCATCTCAAGCTCAGTTGCCACCCATTACAATGTCTAATCTTTCAGTACTTCTTTACCTTTAGCTCTGTAATTTGCTGGTTAATGGCATTGGCCCTAGCACACAGGTAGAAAACCTTAAACTTTAAATTCAACCATTATTTTATTCAGACTATTTTGAAGGTACCTGAAGGTATTGTACACATGTTTCCTCTGTAGTTTTGTTGCCTTGAAAATCTGTCAGAACTCCCTTAGAAAGACTTCAATACTCAAAGCCACTTCCTAACACTGATCTTTGAGCACCTGTCAAATCTAAGCTTGTACTCTTATCTGAAAGACTATTTTCCAGCTGCAAATAAATCCTGAGCACAAAACTTAAAATTTCATTATCTAATTTTACACATATTTCATGGCATTATTTTAGAACTTATAAAAATCTATTTCCACATCTTCCAGAATTGATCTTATCTGTATGAGGTGTGGAGTATGACTTTATAAGACTATAACATCTGTACATTTGTTTTTAGCTCTTAAGTTAAACTGATATATTTAAGTGTAAATTTTCCCGAGTTACTGGGTTAAGTCCAGTTATGGATTTACAAAGCAGCTCCAGTCCTGGTGTCTAGCACAATTTGATATTTTCCCTTCTCAAACACATGCTTTGGCTTATCTGTTAATTGCTAGGTTTAGTGGGTGTGTTTGAGAAGGGGAATCACCAAACTGTACTAGAAACTGCCCCCTCAGGTTCAAAGTTGTTCACTAATGAGTTGGTGGATGGATGAGGGTAGGCAGTTTTAAAATTGCATTTCTTAAATCTGCAAAATGTTCAACTCCAAATTACTGACAGTAGTACTTCTATTTTAGCATTCAATAAACAATTGTTGCTTGTTGTAGAGAAAATTTTATTACAAGCACTTCACTCAAAAATAATCACTGATGAGCTTTTTCAGTTTGTTTATGAATGCAGTGAAATCACTCAAATATTTGACAGTATTTGCGCTGTTCTAGAACATTTTCTACCATGCTGTTAGTCTGATGATGGCCCGACCTCCCAGCATGCACGCATGCACAAACTCATCTGCCACCACTTTCCCACACACTGCACATAGATTTATTTGAATGAAAATCTGCCAGGAGATTTTTCTTTTTCTGTTTCTGTAAAAGTATAAGAAAAGATCAGTAATGCTGATGTTACATTAAAATCAACAAATACTGACACTGATGTTTCAGAAGCTACGGATACAGTGGTGGCCTAGAGGTTAGGACCTTGTTCTTGGGATCTGAAGGTTGCAGGTTCCAGTCCCAACCTGGGCATCACTGAGGTTTCCTTTGAGCGAGAGGTTGAGCAACCCACTACACTGCTCCCTGGGTGCTGTTGATAGCTGCCCACTGCTACATGTGTGCTGAATGAAACACAGAGGTCACAATTTGTTGTGGTGCATTTTATGTGATTGTGTTCACCACAACAAATAGTGTTGCAAAACCTATTTTTCTGATTCTTAAAAATGTAACTTGGCTTTTCACCAAATAAATATCTGCAACCATTGCCAATACTGATACTATGTTTAAGGGTCATTATTAGCATTGGTCTTTCACCCATAGTTGATCATTTAACTATTACCATTTTCATTTAATTAGTCAAATTATACTGTTCATAGGTGCTGCACACCTGATTCAGTGCTTGCTGAATGATCAGAGAAACTGATCTGAATATGACATTAACACTATTCCTGCAGTTTATATATATATTTTTTTAAAAAAAAATAATAATAAAATATATATATATATTTTTTTTTTCTTTTAATAATCGAAATGTGTTCAGCACTGAAATAATAAGTAAATAAGCTCTGTACATGCAGTAGACTAGGAACAAGCTGGAAAAAATGTGACTAATCAAGTCTGAAATGAAAATTTGTTTCAAGTTAGCGTAGTGCTGCATGCAATATATGACATTTGCACATTTATTAACTCCCATCATTAGCTTAGTTTCAGTTTGCATGCTTCCTTTAACTTTAAATACAAACAACAAAGGCTGAGTTCCAATTTAGCATTTATGTCCTGTTGGCAAAGAACACTACTGCCACTAAATTCATCAATGCAATCTAACACAGAACCACTCACATTTCAAACATCTTTGAGCCAAATCAGAACAGCAGAGGACACCATTTTTCAAATATGCTGAATTGGGCCTTTGGTTTCTCATTTGCATGATTTGTTATTGTTTGAGATGATGAATAAACCAAAAGTGCAGATGAAAAATAGCTGGCTCTTGATAAAACAGAATATGTTGCTAGTGGAGCATGAAGCTAATCTGAGGCCCCTCTCCATTCTCCATTAACCAAGATGCGGTGGGGGCAGAATGCATTTAAATGACAATGTGCGATAAAAGCTTTCTCACTCGTACAGTCATCTGCCTTCACTGAGGAGAGAGGTGATTACTTTTCCAGAGTGTATTTTCACAAGCAGTGAAATTAATCGAGAAGACTTTGCTCATTGTTTTGTTCCTAATTTTAAAAAAGAGAAAAAAGACACCTTACTTACTGATCTTCACTCAAGCAAATTGAATCTGTGTAGCAAATCAATCAGCGTACTTCAAGGAAACTTTAGATTGATGCAGGAGAATATTGATTTAATGTAATAATAGATTTTGTAGTTTGAGGGGAAGTGTAAAGCTCTGTGTAGGCAGGGAGATGATGAGTGCTCTGTGGGGAGCAGCCTGGGATACACTGCTGATGACATGTCACATTAGCTTCCCACTGTATTCACCAGACACACAGACATATTGATCTAAATGAGACTGCCAGGAACGGAATGATATTATGCACTAATCTGGTGAAAACAAAAGGAACGATAGCAAACCGGATATGACAAAACCAAATTTTATCTCCTAAGCCCCTCAGATGAGAGAAGAAAAAATATGAACAGATTTTGTGGAGAAAAGCACTGTTCCGAGTTTGCACATCAGGCATATATCACTTGTGGTTTTGTGGTGACCCATTGGGAATGGAGGAAAAGGGAGGGAGAACAAGAGGCAGAACACATCAATGGAGGGCAGCAAGGGGGAGTGAGTCAGCTGAGTCTCTGCTCAGAGTTAATCAGAGCTTCTCATAATCAGTCTGAGAGAGAGAGAGAGCCCAATCAGACGTTTCCAAAAGCCACTGATTTTTTACCAACGCTTCAACTCTGATTAATGTTAATCTCGAACCGAGACTCAATCATGTGCTTAATCAAATCTAACATTCACTAACTGCAGTTTCGTGGATCACTCCTCAGCCTCTTGACTTTGTTTCAGGTCATTTTAGGCTCAAATTAGGCGATTCCCTTAAACCTGTATGAGATCAGAGGGTTTAGTGAATGACATTAGGCAAGATGAGAAGGTTGTCAGGCCCTTAGAGGGTTCTGGAAACTTTAAATTGATTGTTAAGGAGAACTTTGGCATCTCAAACAGACATTATCTTCTCTATCCTGCTCTTTCATGCCAGCCGTACTGCTGGGTAAAGAGAATGCACTGGCAGATCTTTCTAGGCAGAAGGAGCATCCATCAAACTTGTTTGCCTTTTGACTCTGCCAGCTTGGCACACATGAAAGCAGCCTTCACTAGCAGGAGATCAATGACAGCATCTCCTTATTTGGCCTGTCTAGACGGATCTTAGTCCTGAGTTAACAAAAACTAGCCTGTGAAACCATCCTGCAGTAAATGTATTTCATGTTATTTAGTGGTATGGGTTTACTATTCCACTGGCCATTGAAATCCATTTTTTGCCTGATAGAAACTTGATTTTAGTCATATTTAAGTATGCTGTAACTTCTCAAGTAAAACTTACTAATTAATATCCAGACTGCTTTAAGTCAAGCCAGTTGGTTTCCATAAATATATGGATTTAAGTGTAAACTGTAAGTGATTTGATTTTAAGTGTGAGCTCTACAGGGATGGAACATACAAACAGATATAAAAATACATAGATATGATTGCAGCACTGTTTTTTCCTCACTTTTCTGATCAGATTCATAGACTTCAGCTTACAGTTTAATGTTTTCCCATTAAAATGTCCTGCTGTAACTTCTCAGCAGGGCCATCTCTCCTTGTAGCTGAAAAGCACTATAGTAGGGCACTATATCCCTGTCAGAAAATCATTTGTGTACTGTGTACTTGGTTAAATCATGCTCACTTCACCAACAAACCAGAATACAGATAGCTTACAGATAATGGCCTTCAGTTACACCCCTAGCATTGAACAAGGTTGGAACCATCTTCTACATCAAGAAAAAAACCCACTCTCATACTCTCTGTCTCTTTCTCTCTCATACTCTCTGTTTGTCTCTCAGCCCCCCTGATGTGGGAGTTTTTAGTCACGCACTGTCTATCATGTACCTTTGTCCCTTAGAGAAGTATTTCAGCCCAACCCACTCTGCCTGCATGTCAACCAGAGAGATAGTGAGAGAGAGAGATAGTGAGCGAGAGAGATAGTGAGCGAGAGAGAGAGAGAGAATAAACGAGAATAAACACATGAGCGAGTTTGAGAGGCACTATGAGATATTCAAACAGAAGACTAGAAGAAAGAGAAATACAGGGGAGAGAAAGGAAAAGAGACAGAGACATGCCATCAGGAGATACGTCTGCAGTGCACAATGGATGTCTGAGTATGTCTGACACGTGTTGGTGGGGTGCAGGGGGGATTGTGCTGCAATGAGGGAGACCTGTGAGTGCTCAAACGGAAAGCATCCTATAACTGAGAGAATTCCTCAGAGCTATCCTCACTTGGGATGAGTTTGTGAAATGTTCTGAAATATCTCAAGGAAAACTTTCTTCAGTGTTTGACGTTAAATCTTCGTACATAAGTAAAAACTCTCTGACATGGTACAGTTTTTGAAAACTGAATTCTAACAAAGCTTAACTAAAAAATGATGTTAAATGAAAAGCCAATATCTAAAGAAATTGATGTTCAACTACAACCTGTCTTGCTACGCACTTGATATTGTAACAATTTTCTGGGCTGCATAATTGTCGAGGGAAATAATGGAGATTGACACCAAGGTTTTTATGCTCGAATTGGCCAACGGCCCACAACAGTTTATTAGTTCTAAAAAGAACTGCAATTCAAGTGCATCCCCCAACTGGCATTGCACACACAGAACATTAAGGCACCAGAAACCAACATGCATAGTACGGCTGAGCTCACAGAACGCCACTGCACAGCTCCATAAACACAGCGATGATGAGCCCAGCCGTCCACCCCAAAACCCACACCAAATGACACATTTAACCCCAAATAACGCAAAGACACAAAAAGAACAATTTCCCCCAATAAATAAACACAATAAACCACCCAAACAATCCCAAAACCTGCAAAACCCATTACCCAGGGGGCCGTGCGGCACCATCGCACACCCCTCCGTTACAATATTGTTATATTTATTTATTTATTTATTTTTACTAGCTGGTATTAGCAATGTTTGTAGTAGGAATATTAATATATCCATGTACGCTGACCTGAGTATATCCATCTACACTGCCCTGAGTATATCCATCTACACTGCCCTGAGTATATCCATCTACACTGCCCTGAGTATATCCATCTGCACTGTCCTGAGTATATCCATCTACACAGTCCTGAGTATATCCATCTACTCTGTCCTGAGTATATCCATCTGCACTGCCCTGAGTATATCCATCTACACTGCCCTGAGTATATCCATCTGCACTGTCCTGAGTATATCCATCTACACAGTCCTGAGTATATCCATCTACTCTGTCCTGAGTATGTCCATCTACACTGTCCTGAGTATATCCATCTTCACTGTCCTGAGTATATCCATCTTCACTGTCCTGAGTATTTCCATCTTCACTGTCCTGAGTATTTCCATCTTCACTGTCCTGAGTATATCCATCTACACTGTCCTGAACATATCCATCTACACTGTTCTGGACATATCCATCTACACTGTCCTGAGTATATCCATCTTCACTGTCCTGAATATATCCATCTGCACTGTCCTGAGTATATCCATCTTCACTGTCCTGAGTATTTCCATCTACACTGTTCTGGACATATCCATCTACACTGTCCTGAGTATATCCATCTGCACTGTCCTGAGTATATCCATCTTCACTGTCCTGAACATTTCCATCTACACTGTTCTGGACATATCCATCTACACTGTCCTGAACATATCCATCTACACTGTCCTGAGTATATCCATCTACAGTGTCCTGAGTATATCCATCTACACTGTTCTGGACATATCCATCTACACTGTCCTGAGTATATCCATCTACACGGTCCTGAGTATATCCATGTACACTGTCCTGAATCTATCCATCTACAATCCTGAGTTTATCTGTGTTCACGGTCCTGAGTCTATCCATCTACACTGTCCTGAACATATCCATCTACAGTGTCTTGAACATATCCATCTACAGTGTCCTGAGCATATCCATGTACACTGTCCTGAGTATATCCATGTACACTGTCCTGAATCTATCCATCTACACTGTCCTGAACATATCACTCTACACTGTCCTGAACATATCCATCTACACTGTCCTGAGTATACCCATCTACAATGTCCTGAGTATACCCATCTACAATGTCCTGAGTATATCCATCTACAGTGTCCTGAGTCTATCCATCTACAGTGTCCTGAGTCTATCTGTGTTCACTGTCCTGAGTCAATCCATCTGCACTGTCCTATGAATACCCATCTACATTGTCCCGAGCTTAAGAATGAAATAAAAAAACAACAGTGCAATTACATATGTCCACTTTCCGTACACTATCACATCAGAAACAGAAGTATAGTAAGGCTAAAGTACTGTTCTATAGTTTTCTTGCTGTTGTTTTTTTAACCCAGTACATTGTGAAATGTGTTATTGAGATGGTCCTCGTCGGCACACATGATTAAGTATCTAAATTGAACACTGTTCCATTGTAGTCACATTTTCAAGTAGCATTGTCTCCATACTTTATTTTAAAAGCTGTAAAAATAAGAATAAATTATGAATAAACCCAATGTACTAAAAATATATTCCTGGAAAAAAAGAATGTAATCTATCTTTAAAGTTTTTAAAGGTGCACAATTGAACCTTAAAGACCTTGTTGTACCTTTGAGAGTACAATTACAGTGTTTATTATTTAACTAAAACTTACCTGGACAGTACCTTTTTGTACAGCAGCTGTGCTGAAGGTACTGGCCAAGTGAGCAGCTTTGTTTCTAGGGACAGTTCTGAGTTTCTGTTTTTAATGCATAGATTCTTAATGGAATTTCAAAGCAAACCATATGCTGAAATAAAATATACAGTCTCATGTCTCAAGATCATATTTGGATATTTGTTTACACAGGGCAGCAAAGGTGTTTATGTGGTCTGGAAGAAAATAAATACATTGATCAAGAACATATATATGGCACACTGTTTTTAATATACCCAGACTCGCTCATCTCCCTGTGCCACCCGTTTATTCTCATTTTCACTCTGCTTAATGACATGTAATAAGGATTTGTTTCAGGCTCTCACACTTCCTTCACAAAAGCGGAACTCCTTCGGGTTCAAGCCACTGTGACAACCGCCAAGCTGCAATTTCCCTCCCTGTCATCATTAGATTAGCGCTTGTAGTGTCGGAAGAACGAATTGGCGTCTTTCCCAATGAGTGCCGGCAGCAACGGGGGTCTAATGCTCTTCTCTTCAGTATGTTTGCCTGGTAAAGAGCTGGTGATGAGCCGGAGGGGGTGGGGTGGTTTACAAGCAGAGTCTTCATACCCTCATCACTTTTTGCCTGATGGGATGAACATGTTATTTTTTGTGGGGGTTATAATGTAATGGTGAAGAGAAGTTCTTACTGTGTGTGAAACACAATCCAAAGTGATTTATGAGGCATCCTTTCTAGGCACTGCAGGTTGACAAAAATGTCTCAACCACTCACAGTCCCATAGAGTTTCCACTGGCTTTAAGCCACCCTGATGGGACTTGGCTGTTCTTTTGAAGGACCATTAAAAGCACACACACCATTGCAGGGCGAGTCACACTTAAATGCTTCCCGCTCATTCTCCTTAAGTTCTGTCTAGCCAAGAATAGCCGGCGGTGGCTGCTTGATTGACTTTTGCCGTGAAGGGTAATTGATTGGGGAGGATTATGTGGAAAGCCTGGTCCTTGATAAAGAAGGGCGGGCTGTGACAGAGCAGCCAAGCGGACCACCCAGTCAACGCATGTCCCTGTCTTAGCCCATTACAGAGTGACTTACCGCCCCCAACACACCCCCTCTCACCGCCACACGACACAGCACAGGGGTATTTGTTACATTCTGCTGCCCTCACTTCTTACTCCCTTGATTAAATACTTCCTCTTTCATTTCCCTTCCACTTCAGTCCTCTGCTTCCACTGGTCTCTTCCTGCCTGATGTGAGGAACATAGTTGGAGAGAGAGCTGCCTCAGAAAGGAAGAACAGATAAATATATATTTACCTTTATCAGCTGTATGAGGAAAAGAGGAATATCTCATGTGACAAACCAGCAGGAGAAGCTACATTAACCCTAAACTATGCTGCGTTAAAAGCATTGATGTTTCAGTGATGTAATGACTCAAGTAAAAGTAGTAAACAAGAGCAGTAGTAAAGTGTTAAAGCCTAAATACACTTGGGTTTTCTCTTTCTAGGATCATTTTGGTAAAAAATAAAACTCTGAAGTTTGCAATTACAATATGGTCCAACAAAACAAGCAGCATATGTTAAAATATAGTTAAATGTACTTTACATTTAAAAAAAAAAAAAGTTTTAAAAAAATCTTACAGAATTCCAAAAGTATTATTACAGAAAAGGTTACTGACAGTAAGCTCATAGAACTGAGTAAATGTAACTAATTATTCTCCTCCTCTGCAGATAAGCACTAGCTGAACACCAGGCTGTGACATTTCAGTTTCATTAGAAAAATAACACGTTCGCTCACTTTGGCTCCAAAAGCTGTGTTATTTCTGGCTTTGTAATAGCACTGTAACATTTGTAACATTAAAACAATAAAATACAAGTTAAAAATTAGGAAAATCGAAAGTCTTCCAAAGGAAAATGCTGATCTTAAAATATTGATATCTGAGGAAAGTTTTTAAACATCAAAGTCAAATAAAGGACTGGAAAAAGTGTATACTTTGCAAAATGCAAAGAAATCACACAGCAGTGAAAGGCCATGTATACTGCAGAGCTCTGAACTCAGTCCTGCTCTAGGATCTCGAACAGTGATGAATGACAGTATATACTAGTGCATCTTTCACAGCCCTACACTTAACATTGGGCACTGATTTCAGCCTTTGCTTTAAATGTACATCTCTCATATAAGATGTCAGTGCAAAGCACAGCAGAGCTTAGCTGAGAAGTTCTTGACTACACTTGCTGAACACACACACACACACACACACACACACACACATATATATATATATATATATATATATATATATATAATAGTTTGTTAAATTGTAACCTTTTTTTTTTATTATTATTGTTCATAAGCAGATTTTTTTGTTATTGTGGTTTCCTGCTGTGCCAGATCATTTGACTGATTGTATTAGATCAGACATATCAGATTTAAAACTGAACCTGGCATTCAGTATGAACCTGGGCTGAAATTCAGAAAAATGGCAGAACTAAGATCCAATTAGAATTGTGTGAATTATGCTCACACGGGCCCCCTAGTGGTGTGACTGTATCCCTCTTTTTTCTCTAAATGGGAACTTCTGTTTGTAAGGGGAAAGCATCAATATTCCTTTTGAAAGTAAGAATAATTTAAACTGAACTGTACAGTTTCAATTACTAACTGAAGTTTGTTTGTATAATAGTGTAGTGTGATAGGACATATTGCTGAAATAATTCACATAATTCAAAACCGCCACATCAGATTTGGCAAGAAAGTGAAATAAAAGAGGTTGTTAATGGCACTAAAATTCCATGTTTAATTGGATAGTTGTTTAGTCTTGAAATTCACAGACTACAAATAAGCTTTAAGTCTTTGAACCTGCCCTAATGATGGCCATAAGATCACAGAAAAAAAGAAATATCTGGTCGGCAGGTTAGCAAGGAAAAACCCTTGCAGCAAAACAGCTATTGTTCAACCTTGGTGACCTTTGTCATGCATCTCTGGCTTCACAAACTCCTGAAATTTCTCTGGAACTCTTATGCACAATAATTAACAATGCAGTTCCTACAATAACCAAAGAGAAGTACCATTCTGTGCTTAATTGTATAGTATTGTGTTGGTTGAATTAGCCCACGTTACAAGTGCCCTGTTCTGTAGGTACAGTATGTTTGATTTCTGTTGAATTGTCCCATGTGGGTGCAGATGGTAGACAGAAAAGGGCATTATTTGCCATGGAAACACTAGAGAGCATCATTTGGGCCATTTGTTTCATGTTTGTCCCTTTACATCTTCTACAGTAATCATGCAAGGCGCTGGGTGGAGTGTTCAAATTTGTGATTGGTCCCACAATGCGCTGGTCAGTTAAATGATTGTTAAGCTCAGATAAGATCATTTAAGGACAATTCAGTTACTGATGGGTTTGCTTTGCACAGCATCTTTTTTTTGACAAGAGCAACTTACAGCAAACTAGTGGGATGGTGACGTGACTGGTGGGATTAAATTTAGAAAGCATGGCCAGGCAGTTGTGGGATCATTTCTGAAATGTGCAGAATCAGCATGCAGACCCTGCTCTGTAAGAGTGGGGAATATCTCCTCCCTTTGCTACTGATTTAAGACACCATGAACTGAGTATTACACCCATGTGTGTGTGTGTGTGTGTGTGTGTGTGTGTGTGTGTGTGTGTGTGTATTGAGATGCCACAGAGGTGTGTTGTCACAGGACATGGCAAGCATGTGATGTCATTGTGACTCAGAAATCAACACTTAAAACGCAGCCTGCACTTTTCTCCTGAGAGCTAGACAAAGTGCCAGGTAGAATAGTGACAGCTCTCCCTCTCTCCTTCTCTCCCTTTCTCCCACCCACACACACGATCACCTCAGACTGGCTTCAAGCTGGAGAGCGTTAAATAAGATACACACTGACACACGCATGGACGCATGCACACACATATTTACATAGCCAGAAGTAGATGGTAGACTAATGAGTTTGCTCTCATTTTGAGTGCAGTGTTGCCTGGCAGCCTTTTTAAAAATGACTAATAGAGAGTGTTGATTGGTCAGTAAACAGCTTATGTACTATAAAAAACATTAATGCATCCCTCGTCCACTGTAATCCTGCTAATGCACAGCACTGATAAGCTTTTGCTGACATGACATGTTTTGAGAAGAAAACTAAAGTGAGGCATTTTCCTCCTCATTTGGCCAAAAAGCCTGCAGTTTCTGTTTTAATATTATAATTGTTTAACACATCTTTGGCACTTACTGTATATTGTGTATGAGACAAAGAGTACACGTAGCCATAATAGTCAAGATAGTCCATGTACACTTGGCATCAAGCTTTCTTCTGGATCCCATCAGGCTGGCATTTTGTGTTCCCTCAGGCTGAATAGAAGCAGTGCATTAAAGTGCATGCAGATAGACATGTGAACATATTATGACAATGTAAATGACCACATTAAGATAGTTAAAGGCATGTTAGTCCACAGTGCAATATACTGTATTTCCCCAATGATAGGTCACCCCATGTTATAGGCCGTCCCATTCTATAAGCCACAGAAAGTAGTGACATTATACCTACTTAAACATAAACAATTCAATGGATAAAATGGTGAACTTACCAATATCATGCCGCAATGCAAGAACTATATGATACAGGTCTTGTGCCGCAATCCTACCACCTATCAATTCCTACACCCTTTCACGGGCACGTCTGAGCTTTCAATTTGTACCTCTGTATTTTAACCGGAAGTTATATTAGTGTAACATGAGTAATTGTTCATTTCTGCCACAATAGCATCTTTGTTTAAACAATTTGCTGCGTTCAGTACTAAATCAGCAGAACACAGCCTCCATCCACATGAACCAATCCACCACATGAACTCGTATTCAACACTAACAGTTAATCAACCTAAACCTTAACATAAACATCACAGCAATAACAGTGAAAAACAGCGCAAAGTGATTTAGCAGAACAGAGCACAGCCTCTTTCTCCCTTCCCTGCACACACACACACACACACACACACACACACACACACACACACACACACACACACACACACACACA
>JBBIGC010000007.1:9930773-9945417 GCA_037576955.1 Lepidarchus adonis
GATTGTAGTCGCAGGTAGACCGGTCAGCAGTGAGTTGCAGTAGTCCAGACGAGAGAGAACCATTGCTTGGACCAGGATCTGAGTGGAGTATTCTGGAAATGTGCTGTGAGATATGTGGCCTAATGGTCCAGGTGCTGTGAGCTATGTGGTCAACCTTGGCCTAATGGCCCAGGTGCTGTGAGCCACGTGGTCAACCTTGGCCTAATGGTCCAGGTGCTGTGAGCTATGTGGTCAACCTTGGCCTAATGGTCCAGGTGCTGTGAGCTATGTGGTCAACCTTGGCCTAATGGTCCAGGTGCTCTGAGCTATGTGGTCAGCTTTGGCCTAATGGTCCAGGTGCTGTGAGCTATGTGGTCAAACTTGGCCTAATGGTCCAGGTGCTGTGAGCTATGTGGTCAACCTTGGCCTAATGGCTGGAGAAAAAGGCTGGTGACTGGATGGTTGATGGTTCAATATCCAGGACCAGCAGGAAAAATGTTAGAAGATTGAGAAAGTAACGACACTTTTCCCACAGCCACATCCGTGGCTGAACTGCCTTTGGACAAGACATTTAAGCTGCCCACTGCTCCTGCTGCTATTGTGTTCACATGTGTCACAGACGGGTTAAATGCAGAGGACAGATTCTCTGCTCACTGTTCACAGTGCTGCATACTCTGACTTTCACTTAAAAAAATGACAGGTGAAAGTGGTAGCAGCACAGCTGGATTATAATTGTAGATTTAAGTGCCAGTACTTAAAGTACAGTATGTTTTTCTTATTGGCACATGCCCTGTGTTTTTAACTTGTTTCTGTCATTGCATAATTACTCAATTTTCTTCTTCGCTTATTTCATGTCTACTAGAACTTGTGAGGAAATCATAATAGATTTTAGTCCCCAAATTATCATTATTTTACATTGCTAAAATAATTTAACTCCATTTTATGACCTAGCCTAATCACAGGTGGCTCTTTCTAATAACATGACGTTCATCATTTGTAACCTAGCAGCTTTCATACCTGCCTGGGAAATCTGCTGGATGATAATTGGTCTTTGGTACTTTAGTCCATTGCAGTGACTTACTCCCATACAGCCAGTGACTGTGCAGGTGTTAACTTGCATCATGCACTTTTCAATTAGTGAAATTGGCAGAACAGAACCACTAAAACCACAGCCACTGAATCCATTTAAATAGTGCATCAAGCTACTGGCTACTTCTGTTTAAACCATTTTCTTGTCATCTTATGATGTTCAGGGCTCATCTAGTGAATTCCATTTTAAGTATAAGCTATTTGCTAAATTGTGATAGATGAATAAAATATTATCTCCTTTTATTTCTGAACTGAGGATTTAGAATTGTCTCGTTTGCACCTTAATTTAATGTCTGTCACAAGACTCTAATCCCTCAGGATTTGTTCTCATAAAAAAATAATGGCATATGTGCATATGGAATAAAAAGCAGTTGTGTTGGACATATGAATTATGAATTGACATTGTTTTTTTTCATATTTT
The DNA here is from genome assembly GCA_037576955.1 of Lepidarchus adonis. NCBI lineage: Eukaryota > Metazoa > Chordata > Actinopteri > Characiformes > Lepidarchidae > Lepidarchus > Lepidarchus adonis. Next base: position 9,932,263 of record JBBIGC010000007.1, read on the forward strand.
TCTATATTAATGAGTGGATCTAAGGTAAAGCACAACTCTACAATGGTGATCTTTAAAATAAAATAATGAAAAAAGAAAATAAAAATGAGCTATTTTTAGCTGTATGTCCACTGCTATTGAACAGAAGCATTTTCAGCTCTAAATGATCCCTTGTTCATCTATACTTCTGGCTGACTCATTTGTTAGGAAATACCGCAGTGTGGAATTATTGACTGCTTCCATTGATTAAATCCATAATGCATTATTGCCGGTGCTCTTCGGTAGCTCCCCCCGATCACGCCCAGCATGAATTTGGTAATTACTGTATGTCAGGGAAACACTAAATTGATTGCTTTTGTCTGACATTCTTTTGTGAGATCAATATCAGGAACCCCTCTGTAAACATCAGAATAGGAAACAGTAACAATATTATTCAAATTTAGTAACAAATATGCTGGAATATACCAATCCTACATTACAGGCCATGATAAACAATGATTATATGCTGTCATAGCTTTCTAATGACTTTTCACTGACAAGCAATCAGACATTTCTATCACTCCGTGCATAATTGTACAGTAGGAAAGTCAGTAATACCTGTAATATAATCCAATATTATCCAATTATCCTGCATGTTGTATTGAATATGTGCCCCCTACTGTAATTATCATGGCTATAGACAAAAATAGCTTCAAATCTGCCTAAAATTCATTTTAAACCATTTTATTTAATTTCTGTCTGAATGCCATTAGGGGGCTTTCAGCTTAGCCTTTTTACTTTTTGTTTATCCCTTCATTGGATCTATATATATTTTTTGTGTGGCAATTTTATTCAAGATAACCTGACAACAAGTCAGTGAGCCATCAAAGATTATTCCCAAAGCAATAAGCCTTATCTATTCAGCACAAAGTAGATTACAAAAGCCTGTAAATGCTTCACCATAGCTTATCATGCAAACATTGTACAGATCACTGCCATTGATTCTAATTGAACGCTGCTTCAGAAAGCTGAAGCGGTGCGAGGAAGATGTCGATATGAGCAAGAGGAAGTAATTAAAAAAGGTAATCCCTGATGAGCCTGGGTAATGATGGCAGCCTGCAGCCTGTGTCTAAGCCGTGACTTTTCAGTCTGCTATATTTAGTGCTGCCTCTGTGCTGAAAGCGGCTGCTGACATGCATTGTGATCGAAAACCTGTTTACCTACGATGTGATTTTATGTTTTGTGAAAAACATTCCATGGACTAATAAACCCATGTATCTAAGATTTCTCAAGAGTGAGATGGTTATTGCAGCAGCACAATATACTTTTAATTACAGGTAATCTCACTACTAGTTGTATTCATTCTTCTGTGAAATGGCAACTAGCATTACTGGTGTCTCACAATTGCTCTTTTCCCTTGCCATTTATATCTGCTCCCTCACTCTGTTGGCCTATAAATCTCAGACGCATTTCCCTGATGGGGCAATGTTCATGTCGGCTTACATCTCATTAGAGTAGCCACTAGGTGTTGTTGTTTTAGGCCTGAAGCCGATTCGTCTCGCCTCACCACACCGAGCTGTTACTGCATCTTGTTTATAGTAATTTTTTCCTTGGATAAGAGCATTTAAGGATATGTGAAAATCAAACAGTATCAATAATTTGTATATGTGTTTGGCAGCTGTAATCCACTAGATACCTGAATAGGCAATGACTGTCATGTTCTATCTTCAATCTTAAAAACAAAGTTGCTAAGTAAGTGTTTTGGTGTCTAAAGAAAATGTCAATGGATGATCATTGTAAAGAATGGGGTTTTTTTTATCTTATCTCATCTACAATCATTTTGCTCTTCAGTATTTTACCCATACATTTCCCTATTTTTGGTCTTAGGACCCTTATTTTCAAATTTATTTTACACTGTTCATGTGTTATAAAGGATCCTTAGGTAAACTTAAAAAAGCTTATAAATGAGTTTTACTATTGTCAGGCCCTGGTGAAGAAGTTATAGGGCTCTGGTCACCAATGTTTTATGGCTTTATCTTTGGCTAAATAAAATGTATATGGGTATTTGTGTTTTTTATGGTCCATATTTATTTATTTTTATAAGAGCATTTAAATTATGAGTGTTTTTTAAGTGACATGTAGCCACAGGCATTTTGTTCAGAAAATATTTTTTCTCTTGTCTCTAAACAGTGTAACATTCCAAACATATCCCACACTGAAAAGATTATTGCATGTTTCTCATTTGAATAACACTGAAAATTTGTGAGATTATGATCTGCCACAACTACTTAGATCAAAGATACTTAGAACACATCTTATTTGGTCACATTTAGTCAGTTTGTTAATGATAAAGTTGTCAGCTGCCTTATGCCCAAGGATGCCCTCATATCTGTGCTACCTTTCTGGCTCTTCCCTTTACTTATGATGTCCTCAATAGTCTTGCTGCAGTTCCTGTTTGCACCCAAAACACAATGTACTTAACTACTCTTAACACTTAACAACACTGTCTGTCTGTCTGTCTGTCTGTCTGTCTGTCTGTCTGTCTGTCTCAGATCACCAGTCATTTGGGCATCTTTTTTTTTTTACCTGTCTCAGACAACCACCATGGATCGTCTTCATGTACTCTATGTTTCCTATGCTCAAAGATCTGTTACTTCAAGCTATAGGCTTCTAGCTCCCACCACTAGAAAGTGAAAAAAATGTTTTCTTTCCTTTTGATTGTTATTCAGTGTCAACCAGATCAGGATGGGTTCCCCTTCTGATCCACGGTTACTCCCAAGGTTTTTCCTCCAGCTTAGGGAGAATTTTCTGCCCCATCCGTGGCTTGCCCATTACAGGCTCAGGCCCGGACTCTGTACATTTGCATTGGTGTAAAATGCGCTATCCAAGGAACATTGTCAACATCATTTCACTTCACTTGACAATTTGACCTGAATGAGAGAAATTTGCTGCAATAAAATCATACCGTATAGATTGTGTCTTGCCAGCTCAATAGTAAATTAAGGAACCACATACAGTGCCAGTGCTTTTTATGACCATATGGGGAATCTTCTGTACAGCTATAAAATGTCTGGCATAAAATGACTCCCTACCATCCTGTAATAGTGGTCTTGAGTCATTGGCCTTGATTATAGGACTGTCTGCTTTATGATCCTTGTGATATGACATTTCAACATACATAAAGCTTTTGGTGCCACTGAAAATGTTTATATTTCAAAAAGAAAAATGCCATTTCTGGCAGTCCTACAGATTAAATATCAAATTGTCTAATAAGACTTGTCTGGGTAACACTGTATGAGCCATACTGGAGTTTAGCATGCCATCATGAAGGCTGTGGGCATGCATTCTATGTGATGGGTTAGCTTTACTGTTAAGACAGCAATCTCAGAGGGTCTCTGAAGTGCTGCACCATGTCACATAAGTTCGCTGTTAATTCCAAATGAGAAATTATAAGTAAGAAAAGGGAAGAAAAGGATTGCTGTGGGGATTCAAAGACTTCATTATGGTTTCCGTTATTACAGTCACTATATCCCCTGCTGGAAGGGCAGAGAACCTAAAATCCCCTTCCTATTTTTTTTCTCATCTGTCAGCTTCTTTATGTGGGAGCTGCATAGCAGAAGGATGCAAGACTTTGTCTACACACTTTCATTTCTATTAGGCTAAAATTACATGTTTATTTTGATTTTAAAAAAAGGAAAGAAGGTGTATTAAAGTACTGAGCTAAAATAACAATAAATAAATAAATAAATAAATAAATAAAATGTATTATAAATATATTTATTAAGGAAAGGATGAATGGGGCTATGTAGTATTGTTAGATTTTGGGCAAAAACCTCCTTCCATGAGTGAGAGCATTGAAGATGAAACATGGCTGAATCTTCCAGCAGGACTATGATACCAAACACACCACCCGGGCAACGAAGGAGTGGCTACATAAAAAGCATTTCAAGGTTCTGGAGTGGCATAGCCAGTCTCCGGACCTCAATCCAATGGAGAATCTGTGGAGAGGGTTGAAAGTCTGTGTTGCCCAGCAACAGCCCCAAAACATCACAGCTCTTGAGAAGATCTGCATGCATGAATGGGCCAAAATACCAGCAACAGTGTGTGCAAACCTGGTGAAGACCTACAGGAAATGTTTGACCAACCAAGGTTACATTACAAAGTATTGGTGAACTTTTGTTATTGACAAAATAATTATTTTCTGCAGCTTTATACAAATAAATTCTTAATTGAAATGTAGCTACAATGAACTTTACATACTCTCTCATCTTTTTAAGGGGGACAACTTGCAGAATCAGAGGCTGACAAATACTTTTTTGCCCCACTGTATATATAGTCAAACCTTGTTAGCTCGCCCCTATTGGTCTGGGACCAATAGGTGCAGTTGGGCTATCGAAACGGGTTAAAAAGTAAAAACCACACATGAATTGACTCGCTTTGCTGTGCCTGACCTTGAAATGACACAGCCAGCCTCTTCTAAAAGCTTCAAAATCAGCCAATCAGAGAATGCAACTTTGGTTTACCAGATATTTTGGGTATAATTCCCATTTTTAACATATCAGAATCAAAGCTGTTTATGTTAGCGGATGCAGAGCATATATAATTGGTGAAAAAAAGTCACTTACTACTAAATGTCACATTTCATGCAAACCACACTGCTGCAGTGGTCATAGTGTTTGTCAGCTTTTTTCACTGACATCACCAATCCACATTAAACTTCCACATTAAATATTTAAAGACATGTAGGCCTCAGTTTCAATAAAGGTGACACTTATTGAAATTGCATCCAGGATGAAATTGCTAAGGGACTGCAACTGACATGTTTCAATATCTCATAAACCATTTACATTTTAAAAATATGGTTTACTTACAGTTGGGTACACTTGCTCAGATCTACTAAAGTTTCATTTGGCTCTCTCAACAAAATGGCCACCAATAGCTGTCAATATTCAGCTGCCAATACATACCTATGTAAAGGGTAATCTAAATGAAATATTGTACACTCATCCATAATGTCATATACAGTGGGTAAAGAAAAGAGTCTCCTCCTCCGAAATATTCCCATTTTTTGCTTTATGGCCTGAAAACTCAAAAATGTCTTCCCTGCTTTACTTACTTAATGCAACCTATAATATCCAATTGAAATATATCACAGCTAAAGTTCAGAAAAGTTATAAAAAATAACAAGTGGGTGAACTGTACACTCAAATTGGATGATACGTGTTAGTGGACTGCTATCTTCAAAATTTTCCACAGATTTTTGATTTAGGTCTAGGCATGACTGGACCACCCAAGGACATTCACTTTTTTCTTTCATCAGCCAATGTATGGTCAGTTTTGGTGTGAGCTATGGATTATTGTCATGTTTTGAATATTCTGCCCATCTTCAACATTCTGGCAGAGGGTACTAGGTTTTCCTCAAGAATTTGACGGTATTTTGCCCCATGCATTTTTCACTGTGGCAGAGAAACACCCACACAACAGGATGCTACCACATCTATCAGTTTCATCCTTGCTCTTCTATCCAATTTGGAGGGACATCTGGATCCAGGGAGGGTCATAGTAGTATCAAACACTTTTCACTTCTTTATTATTATGGACTTTACTGTGCTCCTTGGGATTGATAAAGCCTTTGAGTTTTTATTTATACCTTTCCTGCATTATGTTGAAATACTTGAAAGTGGCTTCCCACCCATAGTCAGTTGTTTGCTGTCAGTTGTACTACAAAGCAAGGGAAAACTCCAGGAACAGCTGCTTCACTAATTACACGGATAACAACTGATCACAAATAGGAGCCAGTAACCATGGTCTGCAATGGAAATAAATAATTCTTACACCTTACTGAGTTTACAAATATTGTTGATTGCATTGAGTAAGTAAAGCTGAAAAAAATATTGGTTTGTGTATTTTCAATTAAGGCAGTAAAGCAAAAAAAGGGTGGGGGTGATATTTAGAAGGGGGTGATTCTTTTCTATACCCATTGTAGATGCTATTAACCAGAACAAAATTGCTAGCTACAGTATGTTTTTCTTATGTAGCATTTAGAACATTTTAATTTTCACTGAGAATAAAATACAGAAATCTCTCAGTCTATTATTTATCACTAACATCAACACTCACAATAACACACACTACAGCCACATTGCATTCTTAAAATCTCTTAATTTCTGTAGCAGGTCTAGTTGCTTTACTAACTTCTATTTAATACATATTTAATATTTTATATTTGATTCTATTATTAGTACATTAAGGTAATTCAGAGTAGTTGTTGAAAACAGCATATTAGCATTAAATATAATATCTAAGCACTATTTGCATGAATGTAAACATCTATTGGACAAACTTTTCATGTTTTCCAGGAATGTTCAGATGTTCTTTGTTGTATTAGTTGGTGGTAGTTATCCCATTACGAAGTTAAGGTGAAGGTGACTATTTTCTCATTGTATACACACCACTGAACACAGTGCACCACAATGAAATGTGACCTCTGCATTTAACCCATGTGCACACCTGAAGCAGCGGGCAGCCATTAACAGCAGCGCCCGGGGAGCAGTGAAGTGGGGACGGTGCCTTACCTCAGAGACCTTCTGATCCCAGGGGCAAAGTCCTCACCTGAGCCACCACTGCCTAGTGAAGTTTTGTGAACAATGAGAACATGTGCAAGTGTGTGTGCAGTAATATACAAGATTAAATAAGTATACTTGAGCTTAATTTTGTACTCCATCATTTATCAAAGGTCCCATATTGATTACTGTCATGTTATTTAATTGCAGCTGTAAAATATGAAGCATAATATGCAAAACCAGGGTGTGCTTTATTGGGCCCTCATCATTCATCCATGCTGTTGCCAGTTTAATAAAGTGCTAATTTCTCACCCTTGAAGCAGTAAAGGAGCAACATATTTGTACCTGTAATATTTTGAGTAATATGGTTTTCTCCTGTGGATACGGGGGCTGTAGTACATTCAGCACAGATGGTTGATGACTTCCCTTTCATTATCTCTACTGTCTTTAAAAAAATACATAACGCAATTACAGAGAAGGCAATTAGTGCCGTGCTGTCAACATTATAAAACTGAGGCCTATAATTATGGCAATGAAAACTGTGACAGCTTAGATGGCACAGGCACAACACCAGCCTCATTCTCTCTCTGCTCCTTTCTCACTTAGGTTTTTTGGTCTGTTGGACCAGAGAGAGAGAGAGAGAGAGAGAGAGAGAGATCATATGTACCATATAAGAAATTTACTGATGCATTTGTTTAACAGTGTATCTTGTTTGTACATTGAATGTCTTTTCATTACAGTTTAAAGTGATGACCCTTCAAAGATTGACAGTTATAGCAATTTGTCATACAGTAATAGAAAAATATAGTAAATTATCATAATAATAATTGTATTTTGTAGTAAGTACAGTTTTAATACAGCTGTGAGAAGATTTGAATGCTACGCTCATCACCAGTAGTGAGCTGAACAGTTTTGACACTATTGTCTGTTTTTCAGTACAGGCAAATATCTACAGTGTAGGCAGAAGGGCTGCTGCTTGCTTTCTTTCTGCTCTTGTTGAAGTATCATCTCGGATGAGAGGTTCATGTTGAATTTATAGGCCAATTTCTTTGCGTTATGGGCCTAAATGACTTTTTCTGGATGAGATGGAAGCTCTTCCATCACCATGCTCCATCACCACAGGTCTGGACTGATTCAGGGGAAATTTGCTTTGCCTGCCCGCTCACTCATGACTGGAGGCTGAAATAGTGCTGTGTATTACCACATGCTGGCTGAAAGGTTTGCAATCACTTTCATGAGGTCATTATCAATACTAGTAAACACACACACTCTATCTTTCTTACTTATAAACACACAAATACACTCCCAACCTTGATATCTATGTACAGAACAGGGAATGACTGTAGTACATTAAAGTTAATTAAAGATGCTTTGTTATTTTACAATTACATGGTATCTCAAAAAAGGTTTTGAAGGTTGTTTATTATTTTTAAGCAACAGAATCAGAAAACAAAATTCTGCGGTTGTACAAGAAAACCTCATATCTCTAAACATGTCCAAGCTAAAGGCCATTTTCAAATAATGCAAACAGAAAGATAGACAGTTATTTGCATATGACAGGATAAGAAACCTTGTATAAATTATCTAATAAATATTCTTTGTCATATAGTTGGTTTCAACACAGTCACACTCATAATGTAATGATGGAACATGTGTATGCAGGAAAATACCTTTTTTTGATTTGTTGCCCTGACAAACCCCATTTGCCAAAAAGTGATATCTGTGATATGTTAAATCACATAAAGCTTTCTATAACTGACAAAGCTACAAAGAAATTATTTTTAATAGCTTTAGCAACCAACAAAATTGTATTTTGTAAATATATACAAATTTAGAACTGAAATGCTGCAACACCCTCAAAAATGAGATTGAAAAGCACAGGATATTCAAGTAAAACTGGTTTAGAACATTAAGCAGGGCAATAGGTAGCTAGTTAAACTAGTTATAATAGTACAAAATGCAGGAAGGTTTAAGCCTAAATGTATAAAAGAGTATGTTTGGAAAACTGAGCTGGAAGATTATTGACTGATTTATTAATGAGGACTAATCTACACACAAGCTATATGATTGAATTGTTTGCACTGTATTGTATTGTTTGCTCCAACATACACAGATAATCTATACATTTAAAACCATATTGCTTATATTGTGCAGGTCACTCTCAACCATCTCAGATGTGTGTTCTGACACCTTTCTATCATAACCAGCATGAACCTTTTGGTGCCATACCAGCTACTCTTTGTAATTGAGCCAGGCGGGCTAGCCACAACAACTTCCCTCAAATACAATATATACACACATACATAAACACAAATAAATAATATAAAAAACACAAACACAAAGTACATTTATAGCTATTTTCTATTTAAAGTTTATAAACAGTTCATTAGCAGTTAATGTTATGAGACATCTTGTGTAGATGGTATTATTTAAAATGTTATGGGATTAAAGTCATATGAAAATTACCAGTAAAGGTAACATGAGACTATTATATTAAAGAACATAATCTGCCAATGCAAATTATTTCAGATGATAGTTACAGTATTGTGTTTATCAAAATACCATTCTTATTTTAATTTCCTTTGAGGTAACAGAATGTATAACTACAAACAAGCAACAACAGTACAATTAGTAAGTAACCAGGAATGCATTGACTATTTGCACATGGGCTGTGATGACATAATCAAATGTGTGGGTGATGTGGTGAAATGACCTGGAGTTGGAGCAAGAGAGGATCTACATCCATGTGACGTCTGATCTGAAATGAATTGGTTTTATACCGTCCGTTTAGCAGAATATTTACAGATCATTTTCACTTTTATGTAGACAATTTGCATCAATATACCAACAGTTTAACTCAAGTAAATGTTTTTTGCTTAGATTTTTCTTCACTGTTGGAAATCGACAGCCAAGTTGATGATGACTGACTTTACAGAATAGAAACCTGTCATTTGCATGAACATCTCTCCAAGTCTGTGATGCTAAGCATCTTTGCATTGCTGGTCTCATCCCAGTCTCTTTGTTAGCACAAGAGGCAGCTGCTGGCCTTGCTGCAGCTGGTGCACCATCTCTTTCCAAAAACTGCACATCCATAGACAATTACTATGGCTATTTTCTACCCTGCTATTGACACAGTCAATTACCAGTCAGTTAGCACAGCTTGTAGCTCCTGGAGCTTGGGAAGACTGCAGAACTTAGTATTTACTCAGAGACGCAATTTAAAGTGCTGAGCGCAGAAGTATTTAGTGTCAGGTGCAGTAAACACTGGCGATAAGTTGTTCTGCCAAAGCAAGCGCACAGCCCAAAACCAAATATACACAGAAAGTGTGATGAGCTGCAATATATTAAATGAATCAGCATTAACATTCAGCTACTTAAGAACATTCCACTCAACAGTCATTCCATAAAATTCCACTTTTTATCTCCCCAAAATTCTGCTGCTTTTTATCATATTATTCATCGTGGACAGTGTACAGCTTGGGAACATATGGACATTTAACTCACATGGGGCATGTGAATTCAACATACAGTTGATAACTGACATGAATTATGATTCTTTTTCTGGTTAAAAAGGTGTTCTGAGTGGAAGTGAACAATCCTGAATTGCTTGCACAAACTTCTCAATGGAAAGATGGTTACTAAATATGACAATCTGTCCTCATTTTTATTGCATTATTCATTTCCCATCTCTTGTGTGGTTTCAGTAAAATGTGTACAGATCGATTAGGCTGTCTTTGCTTTAACCCTCTTGTTAGCATTCAGCACAGCTGCTTTGATTGTGTGTGAATTATTGAGCTGCCACAGTCAAACACATGATAAAAAATGGCGTTAAAACCTGTCTCTATCCCCTCCCTGGGGTAGCAGAAATGCCTGATCACTGGCCTTACAGCAGGGCATTGCTGAGTGGCAGATGAGCTGCACAACGCCATGCCAAATGCAGTTGAGCCTAGAAGCTAACAGACTTGGAAGACAAATAAATGCATTTCACACATTACAAAGGAAGAGGAAATGAGGCTCTGTGACAGGAGACTGTGACTGCAGCTAAAAACATGCTTGCATACATTAACTCTGCATGGAAAGAAACAGGGTTCACTAATTGATTGACTTTTGGCACCAAACAGCTGTTGAGTTGACGTAACTAGTGCCAACTGAGCAAATTAGTAACATTGATCCTGTTGTGAGGTTAGACATTTATGTGCTATCATCCTGGAGTGACATTCATTGCAGTTGCCTTCTTCTTGCAGTCTCTCCACTGTCATTAAGACAGCTGTTGGAGACATTTTTCGATTAGCTTGAATGAGTACAGTAGCGTGATTAGCCATCATACCCTAGAGCTCACCATTTATAAAATGTCTTTATTGCACAGTAAATCATCTGTGATGAATTTACCTCCCACAGAGATGCCCCCACAGAGTTAAACTGGTGACTTTCAGTTGTTTTCATGTTTATACATCAAGTCCTGAGCAGGAATTTAAGTCAGACCAAGTGTTGTGGCTAACCTTGAAAATGCTAAACACTGGAATTATGGTCTTTTGATGTGGTTTGGTCCATCATCTGCAGACACCACTTGTCTAATCCAGAAGAATTATGTAGTATTTCTCACAGTGTTGGGAAACAAGCATATTTTTCTCCACTTTAGTTCATAACATAGATTGGTTCTTAGTCATTCACTTTTCTTTTATTTAGCTTCTTTTTTTCCTACAGCTTTGTCATTTCAACTTTTAAATTATATGTTTAATGTTTTTTATTATCAGCATAGTTTATTAGGTTCAACATTTTTACATTTTTTATGTATTGACATTTTTACATTTTAACATAATTCCTTGAGGACTTTGGTAATGCCAGGCCTATTATACCACTTTGGCACAATTTTGTTTGCTGATGAATTTTCTAAATCTGAATTGTGAGAGTGGAAATGACACTCCATAATCACGTTTGGCAAGCTGTTAGAAGGACCAATGAATTATACATTAGCATCAGAAGTGTTACGGCACAATATGAACAGAAAACCAACTCTGTAGCCCAATGCTTTTCTTGTGTAAATCCATGTTTTTATGGCGGATATGAAAAAGCCCAACATGAGTTATTTTTCCACACTTTATCATCTGCATGATGCCATTTTTCAGCATCCAGTTGCACTCCAAGCGTTGCCTTCTGAAAGGGCAAAAATAATGGAAGACATGCTAGTAACTTACCTTCTTTTCTGTGAATGTTTATGAGTAAATTCCTACAATTGTTTACGAGTGACCCTTACTATTTTTCCCAAGGAAGTAACAGATTCAGAAAAGAATCAACAGGAGAGAAATGTTTACAGCAAGTTAAGTCTGCTAAAAATCTGCTTTGATATTTAATCTAGTTTTTTACTCAACATGAGAGGTTATTTGTGTGGTAAAAAACAAATATTTTTCCTCTTGCATCATTCATGAGTAAAAAACTATCCTGGGGCGCTTTGCACACGCTTTGACTGGCATGATATTATTAAAGGGCTGATTAAGAGTAGAATATTACTGTGAAGTGATGCAGACCCACCACACTGCTTCAGGTATGCAATGCACTCGTCACATGTGAAATCTAAATTACATTTAGGCACATTTAAGCACAGCATCATTTAACTAACACTATCTTGGTAAGCTGGGCAACACATGCAAAGAGTAATGATAGTCAGGGGGAAAGCTTGCAAGAATAATCTCGACCATCTTAATGAGTATGATGTCATTGACAGGTTATCTACTGCGTTGCTGTATCACTCAGATTTCTATCATCTAGGAGTGGCATATACCAGAGAGCTAATAAGTCAAGTAGAGCCACTGCCTTTTAAAACATACTGAAATAAGGTGTGTAATAATTGGGTCCAACTAACCAGTCCCATTTTAAAGACAAAAATGCCATCTTTTCTTTGGCCACAAAGCTGTAATGGCAGATCACTCAGCAACTCTGGACTATGTTTTTAAATGTATCCAGTTTAACCCAATAAAATAACAAATGACAAAATGTTAAAAAAGCAACCAACCACCCCCACCCCACCCCCATAAAAACTAAAAAAAAAGGCTTTAAATACTAAAGTTTTCACAAAAGTGTAGTTAATTGATGTTACTGATTTAAACATCTCTAGCTATCTTTTGATATTTGCAACTTGGTTGTATGCATCCAACTTTCAGCTTGTGGTTCCCATGGTATTAACTGAACAAGGTGAAATGGCTTTTAGTCATTATGCGGAACAATGTAATATTGGAACAAACTACCAATGGAGATCAGATCTACTCCAACAGTTGCCAGCTTTAAAAAGAGGCTAAAAACTGCACTATTTTTCACAGCATGCAACTTAACAGCCAATTATCCACACACCGTGTCTATTTATTATGCCTTTTTATCTCTCTCTATGTTATCTCTCTCTATTTTATCTAATTTGAATATTGTTTTCTTTTATGCATATATATATTCATTTTTTATCTATTACTTTTCTTTTATGCTAATTTCTTTTATTCCTTTGGTTTGTTTTTATGCCTTTATATTTTTCATTTACCTTGTAAAGCACATTGAATGATCTTGTGTATGATAATGTGCTATATAAATAAACTTGCTTTGCCTAAATTACAGCTTAAAGTAATGTTTAAAGTTATATATATATATATAT
>JBBIGC010000007.1:9967630-9999594 GCA_037576955.1 Lepidarchus adonis
TTTTATCTTTCGATCCCGGCGTTTAATGGAAACGGGCGACTAAAAGAGACAGGCTATTATTAGAAGATATACGGTAGTCAATACTACTCCAACTAACAGATCTAACATTTTCGAAGAGTTAAGATTTTGACCAAGTTCAATGACTTTTGACTGTGTGCAAGGCAAACCAAAGCTGCACATGTCCTTTACCAGGTCAAATGCATCTCTTTCTCATCTGCATAGTGGATTCTTGTTTCATATAGTTCAGCATTCAGCAGAGACTGACTCTACAAACTCTTAACATTAAAGCTAATTTCAGAAAATTACCTTCATATATCTATATCAAATTGATTGTAATACAGAATTCCTACAATTTTAGCGGCAGTAGTTGGCTGCAGTTTAAAGTACCCTTTACGAGGACATAGTCAGGAAAATCAAATCTGTCTTGATTTTGGCCCGTGGTCTTGAAATGATTTGCATCTTAGGCTGGGACAGGATTCTTTTAAGCAAAATCTCAGAGAATTTAGTTACTAACTGTACCTGTAATATTTAATGTCTTGAATTGTATTTTTGTTTATATGTTGTAATGATAGTTGTATATACATCTCTGTGTGCGTATGTATATTGTTCTATGTATTTTTTTTTATTTTGTGAGTAATTAATAAAAAATAATAATAAATTACAGCCTGCCAGCTTGCACATGGAATGTGTTCAGAATCAGAGATGTAGACACTAGGGATGGGTGATGTAAATTCTGAAAATTACATCACAATATTTCATGATATTTTTGAGAAAATTATATAAATACATTTTTTAAAAATTGATAATACAGTCATACAGGCCATACAAAACAAACCTCAATCCAAAATAGTAAAATGTAATCCTGACCATGAAATACCAACGAAACTATTCCTGTTAACAACAACACAAAATAGAACAGGAATTTTATTTACAAATTAAATGTCCAGGGAAAAATGTAAACATTACTACTCCAGGATTCATACTATAACATCTGGAAAAACTAATGGAAATGTTGTTTATATTCAATACTGCATCAGTAAGAGTCCAACAATGCTTGCTAAATCCTCTGGTGCAAACTACCATGCTGAGGGTGATTCTGACTTGTCCACTGGCTGTTTTGGTGTAAAGTTCTGCTGCATTATTGGAACACATTAATTTGATTACAACAGTTCGGGTCTGACAGAGCACTGGGATGCCAAGAGGAGAGGCCAAGCATTTTATCATTGTATAAACACAATTAGATAATCAATATGCTAATGAAAGTACACAGAGCCATGGCCAGAGAGCCAGACATTTTATCACAATGTGGAGAAAATGAGATGGTGCCCATGATGAAGATGTTGGAGATGACTCTGTACATTCCTTAATGATTTCAGGGACCACCATCACATTTGTCATAGTCGCTCCTCTGAACCCTGTAAATGTTAAGTGTTAATTATAGTCATTACTCAACTGTGAAAAATATATAAATTTGTGCTTTTAATTGTAAGTACATGTGGTTAAAATACAAATATTGAAGCGTGTTTGTTTTCTGGACATTGAGGATACTGAGGACAACATGCTAAACTTACTGGCGGGCATTTTGGAGAACTAAAAACTTCTTCTTGCTACATCTGCCGGAAAAATGAAAACACATCAATAGAGAACAGATGGCAGCTAAATATGTTCATAAATATGTATGTTTACATTGTGTTCCTCTTTGCTTTGTTACAATTTCTGTGTGGTTGCTTCATTTTCCATTTATATGAGCAAGAAAGGTCAGAGGGAATCTAATAATCCACACACAAACCCACATCCTCTGTTTTCAGTTCACTCATTATGGCAGAAACACAACTGACCATCACTCCTTTGCTGGATGCTAGTTTTCTGAAGGAAGAAACAAAGGCCAAGGAGCCAGACTCCTCTTTTTTGTCACCTGCCCCAGCCTCAACAGTCTGTTCATTATGCTTTGAATAGATGTCATCACTGGTGTGTCTGTATGTGCATGCATCTGTACATGGAAAGAGCAAATACCACTGCATGTTTCTTTACAAATAAAGCACATGTCTTTTATACCCAGAATTGAAGGAGAGAATCTACTGCTACCCTGCTCCTTTTCCCACACCCTAACTGGGTTATTAGCTGACCCTGTTCTTGCTGGCCACAGCAGGACACAGGATAGCATTGGACAGAGGGAAACATTAAACCCAGCAAGGGGTCTCTTAGTGAATATGGATTTACTGATGGCTGGCTGGCCCAGAAATATGCTTACGGCTCCAGGAGTAAGCAATGCCTGGTTGTGTGGCATTGCAAATGCATTGTGCTTCATTCAGCTGCAGAACGGTGTGGTCTTTGGCCTCTAATAACAACAAAGTGGATAATGGCAGAGTGTGAGAAAAGGACTGTTGTTACAGGGCCACATAAAGAGGTAAAACTTATGTAAGCTGTTGCAGTTGTTGTGTTTGAAGATTGGTCTGCACAGATGCACAGCGATTGTGCCGCCCTACCAACACCCACACATACTCAAGGTAACTCACAAGGACAGTGATGAGTAGGTGACACTCAAGTCGGCTGGTTCAGGTCACGAGCTTGATGTAAATTACATTGCCATCAAATGGGGCCTCATTGTCATGCAGATGTATGACATGTTGATCGCTGCTTGTGCTGAAATTCTGTCACTAAAGTATTGTTGCAATGCGATAAGTACAACAAGATCTGCAATACGTGTAGTGCCTGCCAACAGGCAACATGAAAAAACGGGTGAAAGGACAGAGGTGTGTCTGAGGTGAGGACAATTTGTCCACAGGCTTACCTGAATGGTTCAATCATACACACCAAAGGGAATTTTGATGTTAGTATAAAACAGTGATTGTGTAAAAAGTGGAGAGTACAATGTAGCAGCCACAGGTAAAGCATCCCAAATGGCTGACTGCAGTACAAGCCTGCCAATAAATCCCCATGTGTTTCCTATTTTCTATGTCAACATTCTTGTCTACACTGTCTTTCCAGCTACAGTGACTAATTCAAACTGTTACTTTTCCATATGCTGATACATGAACATGTACAAAGTTTTATCCCTGCTTAGTTAAAATGTTATTCTACCATGTTGTAAGAAGGTGTAGTTACACATATAAATACATTTATTTATAGCCATTCCTAGAAAACAGAGTTTTTCAATAGTGGTATTTGTACAGTTTGCATTTGTACAAATGAACACTAAGGCTGAAATAGCATTTCTCTTGGACCCATGGTGCAACATATAACAGTACAAAACAAGCAAGGCACTGAACGGACATCACAGAGCATCTGATAGTATATATAACATTTACATTACATTTACATTTATTCATTTGGCTGATGCTTTGGTCCAAAGAAACTTCCAAGTACAGGAACAATCAAGCAGAACACAACATAATACAACATGAACTTCACAGGTGCACCCCAACATCCACTGTAGTCCCTACTCCACAAGTTTGGCTCCAAATGTGACAAGATGGGGCTGGAACTTTGCTTCATTTCTATATATTGAAGCATCATTGGTCTAACCAGACATTTTATGACTCCAAAACAAATCCTTTAAAAGCTGCAATTCACTATTGTAATTGCAGTGAAATTGTTAAATTGTTGTTGTTGTTGTTGCTCCTATATGCATCTTGTACTTAAAGAAAAAAATATATATAAATAAATAAAAGAGAAAAAAGCTGTAAATCTGCAGCCTATTTCACATAATAAACCTAAGAAGAAAGGACAGCATCAGCGTCCAAACCCCAGACAGTGTTTTTGTAGAGGAAAAGAGGAAAACTCATGTGTAAGCTTAAATGTATCACAAAGGGTCACTTCATTTTTGCAGTTAAAACCAGTATGAATTATACATCATAGCACTTCTTCCTTCAATAATTGGAGGAGGTCTATAAGTGAGCTCAGTGTTCTTGTTTGAGGATAAATGAAGGATGATTTTAGTTAATATTATTTTTTCCTGTCCACTTGGCCCCAAGGTTTGCATACATAGCAGAATACATTTTGGTCCACTCTTCTTTGCTGATCAGCTCTAAATCTTTAAGGTTTCAAGGCTGTCGCTTACCAACTTGAAATTTCAGCTCTCTCCACAGGTTTTCTATGGCATTAAGGTCTGGAGACTGGCTAGGCCACTCTGTGACCTTAATGCCTTTCTTCTTAAGCCACTCCTTTGTTGCCTTGGCTGAATGGTTTGGGTTACTGTCGTGTTGGACAAGACCCATCCATGACCCATTTTCAGTGTCCTGGCAGAGGGAAGGAGGTTGTCACTCAAGATTTTACAGTACATGGTCCTGTCTAGCCTCCCACCAATGCAGTGAAGTCCTCCATGCTTGACAGTGGGGATAGTGTTCTTTGTGGGTACTGCAGGATTTTAATCCATTACGGGGTAGCAATCGTTTACAAGCTCCTCCTGTGTAGTTCTAGGCTGGTCTCTCACCTTTCTCATAATCATCCTCACCTCACAAGATGAGATCTTGTGTGGAGCCTCAGAAAGAGGTTGACTGATGGTCATTTTGTGCTTCTTTTATTTTTGAACAATTGCACCAATAGTTGTCTCCTTCTCACGCAGCTTCTTGCTTATGTTTTTTTTTTAAACAAATTCCAGCCTTGTGCAGGGCTACAATCTTGTTCCTGACATCCTTAGACAGTTCTTTGACCTTGACCATGGTGGAGAAGTTGGAGTCTGATTGATTGATTGATTGATTGATTGAGTTTTTTATACAGGTGAGTTGTTGAGACTGGTTTCTTTCTTTTGTATGTAGCTGAAATTAAGAGTATCTAACTGGTATATGGTTAAAACTCCTAATGGTTGGTTGAGGATTATATTCTGATTTCACTTAATAAAAAAGCAAAACAATTTATATTTTTTATAAAATGTGATTTTCTTTTTGATATGGTCAAATGATAATTTCCACATAGCAGATTTATGTTTCTAAGGGCAATATTTGAAATGATAATATAATATTGTGTCAACAGGGTTTTTAAAAAAACATACAATCACAGGGGATTTTTGTATATTTTCATTTAAAAGACAAAACAAGCATGCTATTGCAGCTTGTGAGAATGGGAATAAATTTCCTAAATACCTGAGCATTTGCTTCATAATGCTGTGCTACTCTTTGCCTCATAAGCAAATGATGGTATTCAACAACATCTGATAAATATTCCATGAATGTTCTTACTTGTGTCTAAAAACACACTTTCCATTAGTCACATTTCATTCCACATGCTGGATGAAGGATTAAAGAAACTAATAGCTTTGTCTTTTTATTAATATGATACAAAGTATCATGAAACTCTTTCTAATTTCAGCTATTTTAAGGTATAAGAATTGTTGACACAGGCATCACTTAATTTATTTATATACTGTATACAAAGTGGCAAGAAAAAGTATGTGAACCTTTTGGAATTTTATGATTTTCGGCATTTAATTAGTCATAAAATGTGATCTGATCTCATCTAGACAAACCTAAACCTAAGTGCCTAAAATAATCACACAAAAAACTCTGATCTTTTTATTTATTTATTGAGAACAACCATAAACAACTATTGCTAGTGGAAAAGTATGTGAACCATTGGAATTAATAACTGGTTAACACCTCTTGGCAGTAATAAGCTCAACCAGTTCTGCTTCAATTCTGTCATATTCTTTGGATGTTTTCATGTTTTCCAATGATGTCTTCATATCTTTGGGTGTTACTCTGAGTTGTTGTTGTTGTTGTTGTTGTTGTTGTTGTTGTTGTTGTTGTTTTTATTTTACCTCATTGAGGAGTATATGTTATGCTCTAAGTGTTATTTTGTCTGGGCACCCATTTTTTTTGTAGAGTATAGCCGCCATTTGTCTCACTATTTGTCTTCATTTGTAGAACTGTAGACTGGTGAATTTTTTAAATGTTTGAATTCACTTTGTAACACTTTTCAGCTTTATGTAAATCAACAATTCTTGATCATGGATACTTGTCTACAGCATGGCCCAAATAAGCATATTCTTCTTGTGTGGAGAAAATCCAAAATGTTTTAGTGGTTTTTATTAGTCAATGTAGATCTGGAATGCACCTCCAAACTCATTTTCATTACAAGCGTCAGGTAAGGTAACACCTGTCTCCAATTAGCCTTTTTGAAGTCATTAACTCAAGGGTTCACATACTTTTTCTCCTGAGTTCTCTGGCTGTTCTCAATAAAGACATAAAATATTTTATTTCAGGCACATTATGTTTGTCAATACTCTTGACTAAGATGAAGATCAGATCACATTTTATGACAAATTAATGCAGAAAACCATAACATTCCAAAAGGTTTATACTTACAGCCTCTGGGACCTTGATTTCCAAATAATATGCAAAATTTTCATTCATCTGAAAAAAAAAAGACTTTGGACCCTGAGCAACAATCCAAGACTTTTTCTCCTTAGTCTAGTTAAGATGCTTTTGACTCAGGTTCAGGAGTGGAGACACAAGGAATGTGACATTTGTAGCTCATGATGTGTTGACTCCACCCACATTTCTTGTGAAGCCCCCCAAATTCTTGAATGGATTTTGCTTGGCAATCCTCTCAAGGCTGTGGTTGTCTCTGTTGCTGGTGCATCTTTACTTACCGCACTCTCTTTCCACTCAACTTTTTATGAATATGCTTGGATACAGCAGTCTGTGAACAACCAGCTTCTTTAACAATTACCTTTTATAGTTTACCCTCCTCATTCTTCCAGAATGAGACCATTTAAGGGGTAAGGAAACTTTTGCAGGTGTTTTGAGTTAATTAGCTGATTAGGGTGTGATACCATAACTTTCTGATATTGAACTTTGATTGAATTCTTATTTTCTGAGACAGTGAATTTGGTTTTTTATTATCTGAAAGCCATAACCTTTGAAATTCCAAGAAATAAAGGCTTGCCATATTTCACTTTATGTGTAATAAATCTATATAATATATGGATTTCACTTTGTGAAAGGAATGTCAAAAAATTTAACTTTTTCATGATATTCTATTTTTTTAGATGTACCTGTACATACACAGTGGAAGAAACAATTATTTGACCCTTTATTGATTTTTGTAAGTTTGTAAGCTTGCCTACTGACAAAGAAATGAACAGTCCATAATCTTAATTGTAGGTTGTTTATTTTAACAGTGAGAGATAAAATATTAAAAATAAAATCCAGAAAATCACATTCCAAAAAAGTTTATATTGGTTTGCATTTCATTGAGGGAAATAAGAATGTGATCCCTTACCAACCATTAAGAGCTCTGGCTCCCACAGACTAGTTAGATACTCAATTTAAACTCGTCACCCACATTAAAGACACCTGTCTCAACAAGTCACCTGTATAAGAGACACCTGTCTACAGACTCAATCAATCAATCAGACTCCGACTTCTCCACCATGGGCAAAACCAAAGAGCTGTCCAAAGATGTCAGGAACAAGACTGTAGACTTGCACAAGGTTGGAATGGGTTACAAAACCATAAAGAAGAAGCTGAGTGAGAAGGACACATCTGTTTGTGCAATTGTTCAAAAAAGGAAGAAACACAAAGTGACCATCAATCAACCTTGGTCTGGAGCTCCACACAAGATCTCACCTCGTGGGGTGAGGATGATCATGAGAAAGGTGAGAGATCAGCCTAGAACTTTACGGGAAAATGATCTCACTTGTCAATAATCTCAAGGCAGCTGGGACCACAGTCACCAAGAAAACCATTGGTAATACATTATGTCGTAATGGATTAAAATCCTGCAGTGCCCAGAAAGTACATCTGAATGATTTCGAGAGTGCTTAGGAGAACATTCTGTGGTCAGATGAGACCAAAATTGAACTCATTGGCCTTAACTCAACTAGCTGTCTTTTGAGGAAGCCAAATGCTGACTATGACACCTAGAAAACAATCCCCACTGTCAAGTATGGAGGTGGAAACAGTATGCTTTGGGGATGTTCCTCTGCTATGGGCACAGGACAACTTCACTGCATCAACGGGAGGATGGACGGAGCCATGTACCATAAAACTGAGTTACAACTTCCTTCCCTCTGCCAGCACACTAAAAATGGGTCATGGATGGGTCTTCCAGCACGACAATGCTGCGATAGACTAGCAATGCCTTCACGATCAACTGGTAGCTTGCGATTGACACCCCTGTCCTAGAGAGACTGTGTTAACAACTTTTCAATTGATAATCAGTAAAATCTGTTATTTATCAAGGGGTGCCCAAACTTTTACATAAGACTGTATGTAATATATGTATACCGTATTTCCCCAACGATAGACAGTGGTTTGTACATTGATTTTGCACATCTTGTATTGGGTGCGGCTTGCTTAAATGTGGCGGCCCATCTAAAAACATGGAAACACATTCACTAAAAGTATTTAGCTGTTTTTTCAGTGCACAAAAATATGACATCCCCAAAAGATTAGTTGAATTTAAATGTAATGTTTACTGCAGCAATGAACAGTTTGAAAAGCAAGGCAAAGCAAAGATGGATCAGTGATGGGTCAGTATAAAACGTGAAACATGTTTGGGACCCATGACTTTTTATTTATTTATGTTTTCTCTCAGCACAGAGCACTGTGCTTCCCATTGCTATTTCCAAGCTGCTCCAACATGCACTGCTAATCTGTGCACTCTCACTAACAGGCTACAACTCTTTGCTAAAAACACTCTTTCTATGCATTTTCTGCACTTCCCACCCTTTTGCCGCTCCACATACTACACAGTCCATAATGCATTGCCCCCCTCACAACACCGGAAACAAACAAGTTGCCAGAACTAACATCAGTTAGCAGTTAGCCTAGCCGTCATTGTAGTCCTCAAAGCACCAAAATACGCAGACTCTCTGTGTATTGTAAAATAAAAGCTGTTGTAGAGTTGAATGCGTCTAAAAGCAGCCTATGATTAGCTAGAGTATAACCTCATAATCTGGTTGTCATATTCTGGCAAGAAGCTGCTGGAAAACATCTCTGTACTGCTCTGTCATGCAGCGATCATTCGTCTACATGTAAATTCTTCAGTATAAAATTAGCAACACTGAAATGCAAACATTATTAGGCTTACCTTCAAAGTGCATTCAAATCAGATCCGTAAACATCAATTGCAACCTGTGGTGCTGCTTTGCTGCAGCTAAGGTTGGACGCGTTCACCTCGGATATTACAGACATTGTGTGGAGCCTAAATTCTGCAGCATAGTTCTTGCATTGCAGCATGAAATCGGTAAGTTCCCATTTTTATCAGTTTAATTGTTTATTATAAACTATGATATTGTGACAAGTTTCCAGCTTGGATAATCATCGAGGGAAACAATGGAAAATGACAACAGGTTTTAATGCTAGAATTAGACCATGGTCTGTCGCTTTATTAAAGCTTTTATATTAGCTCTTAAAAGCATAAGTGTGCCCCCAACTGGCATAGCACACATAGAGCATTGAGATATCAGTGTAGCGATCCCGTTTCAGGTGAGCGCAGGGAAAACAGAGAACACCCGAGGATCGAACACGGGACGCTGGCGTCACACACAGTGGCGCTACACAGTGAGCAGGAGAGACCAGGAGAGAAATAAAACAAAAAAATAATAAAGAAAAAGAAATCCTAATCTAATACAATGAGAAACATATAACTAAGGACAGAGGGGGAAACCCTCAGAGTAAAACAGAGAACAGAAAACTAACAAAATGAAGGAGAGTAACGTCTCTCGAACTACGGCTTACAAATTTCTTTCAGGAGTTGTCTCTGGGTCAGAAGTCCTTCAAAGAATCAGCCCTGGAGCCAAAGTGAACAGGCTTTTTGTAGCCACAGTATAATGTCACTAGAGGTACAAAGGTCCCCAGGGGCATGTTAAGTTAGATGCTTTTACTTCAGATTGGTAAATTCAGTAACTTGTAACATGATATGGCTTATCTTATATTTTAAAACATAAATGAACATTTTCTGTGGCATAAAGAATGGGCCGGCTTATAATGTGGGACGGCCTATCCTTGGGGAAATACGGTAAACACCACTGCCAATATTGTACATCATACAAAAAAAGTAAAATTCTTGAAAGAAATCTATAATACATTCTGGGATAAAACCCTTCTGTCATTCTCTGAGCATTGTGTCTTGGAAGACAGCTCACCATACTGTGAAGCTGAATCTACACAGAACAGTGAAAGAAGCAAGCCCAGCGAAGCGTCAAAGATTGTCACTCCATGTTTCCATGCTGCTCGTCCTGCTATGTGTTTTCATCTGTGCCTCTGACAGAGCGCACCTGAGGTATAGCAAAGTGTCATCATACCTGTCACCTCAGAAGCCTTCCTTCTGCTTTAATTGCTGTCATTTTCTGTGTTGGAGGAAAAAAAGAGGCCCTATTCGCCCGTGACAGCCTAATTAGTCTTATTTAGAGCAGCACAAGGCCGTAAACAGAGAGAGCCACCGTAATGAACCTGGGCCATGGCGGGTACACGTGTTCAGAAGAGGGCAGTGGGAGACACTCCTCAGGAGCTACGAATCACCAGAGCTGCTCCACACCCTTATTAATGGCCCTCTCACTCTCACCTCTTTGATTTCATTATCACGGTGTCACCCCCAAAGCCTCCAGCCGGCCTCCCGGCCTGCTGCTGCGTGCACACACACACACACAAACACACACACACACACACACACACCCACTAACGCCTGCTGTCTCCTGCTGTCTCTCCCCCTTTGCACCTCACCCTGGCCTCCAAACACTCGTTGCTCAAAATGCTCATTACATGGTTTTCAAATATGCACATGCATTTGCATCTTAGTTAAAAGAGGAATTATGATTAGAATCTGTTAAAAACTGTTTTGTCCATCACCCCAGACTAACCTATGTATCTTCTAACTGGTTTGGTCATCTACAAGGTCAGACAGTGATTGCAGGCAATTAATTGAAATGATCTGAGATAGTAATTACAATAATCATAATATAGTAGATGACTGAAAAAAGTTTTTGGTAAAATGTCACATCCTTATTATTATTATCATGGCATGTCAGTGTTAATAAGAGCATAGTAGAGAGTTCTTAAGTGACCATGCATAACCTACTGAACATATGCCCTGTCTCTTTGGTGTTTTCCCTAAAAAACTATTAAGGAACAGAACATTTGCCACCAGAAAAATATTGCCTTTGGCCAGATGCTGAAATGTCCAATTAGATGGTAATACCAACACCAACCAGACATAGTGGTACTTAAATCTTTGATAGCACTTGAACCTGAAGCTAACGAAAATTAAGAAAATTCTTAACTATTCTAGGAAAACAATTTTCCATTTACCCATCCATCCGTTATCCAAACCTCTTAATCCATTTCGGGTTGCAAGGAAAGCTGGAGCCGGAAAACAATTTTACTGTATATTTTATAGAAGCAATATGCAAACAATAGTGGTATGTTGATGTGTCATTCACTAAATTATTAACATTATTTGTCAACAGATCTCTAAGATACACTACTTGTACATTAATGCTATTAGCATTTAGCTAGCCTCTACAAAGCAAGTGCTTTATCTCATATTTTCCAGAGAAGAAGATATACTCTTTGTGTGATTGTATATATGGTTGTGCACAAACTGCAGGCAGTTATGTGGATATGGAAAATGGTATTGCATATATATCCTGTCAGCTGAATTATTAAAGCTGTATTATTAGTAAGCAAGATAATGTAGCTAAAGCATCAGTTCACTGTTCACAGCTCAGTAATGCATCAAATTAAAGTCTTTCTTTACTCTGCAATTTGGTTGGTATACATGCAGGCATTTTAGTAAGTTTAAAAACTGTGCAATACTTCTTTTCAGCCAATAAGTTAAGACAATCCACAAGCAGAAAACTACCCAAATTAAGTTTCCCCTGGAGTCCAGCACAGTTTGGCAGTGCCCTCCTGAAACACGTTCCCCAATCCGGGCAATTAAAAGAAACGTGAGCTAGATGTTTCTAAGTAAGGACATCACCACTGGCCCACTAGGTCCAGAGCTGAGGAACACTGCTATAAAACATCAGTTGCATCAGTTGTCTCAAGTACAGTAAGTGGAAAATAAACTAGAATAATTTCCATTGGTGCTTTATTGCTTCCATTGTTTGGCCAAGTTTTTGATGGTGACATAGAAAAACCTTAGTTTAGACTACGATTAAGTTGAAATGAAGGATGCAGTACTTGATTTAGCACATATCTCTTAGAATACTGAATAGTCAACCCTGTGAATCAGTCTTTAATTTTACATTACACTTCAATTAATCTACGCACAATAGTTACCAGGTATTCGTTAAATCTCATGTTACTTGTATTGTGAATGTTTGCTACAGCATCTTCAAAATCCATGATACTAAAATGGTAAAAACCCAGAGGCCACATTTTGGTTCTGGATAGCATCCAGACAGGCTCACTGAGTGCTCAATGAAAGGTGAAAATGCGTTCACAACACACAGCCTACATGCCTTGACCTTTCAAATGATTTGCTTCATTTGTCCATCTTTGGCTTGGCCTGAAATGCGATTCTTGAGTTTGAACTGCCTACAAACGCATTGAGAGTGAAAGTGCAGCTGAGGTCATTTCCCAACCAGAAAGATCTCAGGGTGGGCATGAAACTCTTCTCTTCAGCCTTGACCCTGAACCCGTAGGGCATGCAGACCCAGAGCCAAGGCAGCAGCTGTACTGACCTGCCTTGGGTGCCCTCTGAAAACTCTCCTCTATTATCATTCATTTGCCCCAAGGGCACTTGCCTTGCTCTACCATTGCTTTAATCTGTTAGATGGACATGAGCAGAGTGGATGTAGACATGGGTAGAGTGGGTGTAGATGATGCATAGATTTGAAGTGCCTTAACTGTTCACAGTCAAATAAGTCCAACTAAAAATCGTATATTCCCATCTCTGGGTGGTTGTTTTCTTCTTCTTTAGTGTAAAGCCTGGATTCAGAGCACATTACATTATACATGTAAGAAATGAAATTGCTGTCAGGTCAAACGCAGTTAGGCTCATAACTCACAGTGTACTGTATGTGGCCAAACCTAATTCTGACACTGAGAAATGAGGAGAATTTAAATTTTGTCCAGTAAATCGCTTCTCCGGATCATTTTATTTTCCCCCAGCAACTAATCTTGTAGATTTTAAACACATCATGTGAGGCCTGTTTGGTAGGACTCCTCAAGGTGACAAGTACACACATGCAAAGACATGCTCCCTAGCTAAAATAAGTTCTTCTAGAACAATAAGATGTCTATTCCAGCCTCATCACCCTGGCACACTTTCTAAAAATGATCACCCTATTTGCAATCATATGACCATACAGTTTCAGTCTGTGCACAGCCGCAGAAAACACCAGCTATCATTCAACTCACTGCCCTGTTTTTCTTTAAAGAAGCACTAAAACTTCAGACCCTTCTATAACATCAGTACACTTGGTGACAAGTGATGGATGTTTTTTAGGTGAAGCAGGGTCTGGTGCAGCACATGGGCATAGCAGCACATTGAATGTTTTATGTATTTGCCCTTGGAGGAGTTGCTCACTAGTAACAGCATGAGAAAGATTTGACTTGCAGATTAGCAGAAGTTGTCTAAAGACCTTGTGATGATGACTAGTTTTATATTGGGGCGTCTTTCCTTTTCTACAGAAACTTACAAAAGCTTTTGCTTCACACACTATAAGCCTATCCTAAAGTAGACTACCACACACTAGATCAGTGTCTCAAGCACAGACACAGACGTATGTTTGCCGTGTGAGCTGGCAGCCAAAATTGGCAGAATCTGCAGCATTAAAGGGGATTTCTGCCATTTTTTTTTCAGCATAAATTGCTCCTAGAGCTGTAACCAAAGTCATGTGAAGTGTTTTGGAAAAGAAAAAGAAAAAAATCCCAGTCCATGCTAGAGAAATGTAACAGCTTGAATTTCATTACAGTGTTAGTGTTAGAAACCAAAGTTCAAGGTGTCCACTGTGCAATGATAACATTTTTGTTTTTTGTCCAAACCACCAGCAAAGCTAAGCAGATATTATTACATAGAATATTGCTAAGGATAAATGGTGCTCACTCTTAAAATCGTTTCCTTCCTTTCCCTTAAATTATGTGTTTTATGGAATCAAGTTTTTTTTACTGTGCACACACACACACGCACACGTACACACACACACACACACACACACGCACACATACGTTAGTATTTCTTGAATGATTGTTCTTCGTCAAACCAACCTGAACAGCTTTGCTGATTTTGCAATGTCACAAATCGCATTTTGCAATAGAAAGTCAGTGGAATTACCTTTTAACGGTTATTCCTTCAAACTCTGTGACGTACAGTGACATATAGTAGCACCTCAGCTGTGGTTTGGCCATTCTGTCATTTTTCTACCTCTATGGTGTAGTGGTGTAGTCTACAGATTGGCAATATTTCAAGAGCATTGGCCTAGTAATCTGCTGTAAGTGAGCTAGAGGTGTCCATGCTAGTGTCCTGTTTGAACTTCTCCACTCAGATCATCAGAATAACTGCAGTACTCACGTTTTGGGCCAACTGACTACGCTTGCCTCAAACACTGTGTCCTACATCCCTCATTCTGTTTCTTAAGACCGGTAGTGGATGAAATATAAATAGCTTGAAAGCCTTGAAGTCATGCTTGTTGTTTCATCAAGAGCCTCTGAAGTTTATCTCAACTCATTTCCAAGGCAAAATTTTTGCTTAATGAGGGTATTGGAGTTCAATAGTCAAGGAGATCCAAAAAGCATAGCAGGGCTTTAATCTCACATCATAATTGCGAATTGCTAAATTGTAAGCCCTTGTCCGATCGATCTTTCTCTTTGGAAAACATAAAATAAGTGTTGGACTACTGAGCCATTTTAAGTGTTATGCACATGTCTGAGTTGTAAACTAAATATTTATGTTTCCCACAAGTCTCAATAGTGTACTCTCCATGCAATGTTGTTTGCACTAGTGTTGCTGTACTTGTGTCCCAACTTGAGTCTTATATTAAACAGCATTTAGTTCCTCAGTGCATTCCTCTTGTCTGTAATTACTGGAGCTGTTATATTATTATCACTACTGAATATCAGTACCACATTAAAACAGAATAAATCTGTCCTACCTCTACATGTTAAAATAAATCTCAGGAGAACAGCAGGGGAAAAAAACAGGTCATGGCTCTCTTTATTCAATAACCAATCAATAAACATGTTTTATATGTTGTATATAGCTAATACATTCGAATGGAAAGAAAAAGTGAGAGAGTGTTATTTATAACCTTACCATCATTTACTCTCAATATTTGCGTTGGACTTAAAAATTTGATTGAGGTCACAAACTTGGGTCCTAGAGAACTATTACCCTGGGGAGTTCAGATCCGACAGACCTGGCTCTCATAGTTAGACAACATTGAGGGCCTTTATTACCTGAACCAGGTGTGGTAGATTAGGATTGGAGCTTCTCTGCAAGGTGGTGGATCGCCAAGGCTGGAGCTGAGCACCCCTGGATAAGACAATAATCAGCATCTGGAATGTAGATGTAAAACAAAAACAAACAAGCTTGAGTCTTTTCCACTTCTGTTATTGGTTCTGACTAAAACTCGGCTGCTAATTTCTGAGTCTGATTAAGTCTCACATCTAATGATTTACAACAAGCTGCACAAAAGTGGGTATTTGTTAGATAAGGCTGAATCAGTCTGAGATTGCAAAGCCAGATAAACAAGTGCCCATAATATACAGTACTTTGACTCCACTCTTGAAGTCCATTCATTTTAACTGCGAATGGAGATGCCTTGATATCCACCGTGATTATTGATAGTAATGATAGCAATAACACTCACATGCACATCTCTGTCTGCGAGTTCATACTGTGTGCAAACACAAAATGAGCAGCTCTTGGATTAAACCAGAGAACTGTTTAGCAAATTGGTGCTTGTTATTATTGTCTGTGCAAAATATTGTATATTAGAAAGAGAGTTCATAAATGTACAAGAGTGCATCAGTGGTCTAATTAACTGATGTTAATTAGCTGTGAGAAATGTCAATTGGATTTTCAAGCACATAGAAAGACTCAGTTTTATGAAAGTCATTGCAGATGCATTTTTCCCCTCTTTCTTCCAAATTCCAAAACTTCAAAACATCCATACTGCTCTTTATTTAAAATGCACTGATCAGGATTTTTATGTACAATTTTAATTCTGATTTCTTTATCATCATTGGCTAATAGCGGTTTTCAGCTGTTTTTGTTAGCTTTTTCTTCAGCTCCAAAACGTTCACACCATGTAGTCTAAATAAACACACAAAGCACATTTCTAGTGATATAGTGCACTCAAACAGCACTGATTCTATGTGTTAATAATTGGCCTTAATGGATGCCATTATTACACTGAACAAAAATATAAACAAAACAACTTTTGGATTTGCTCCTATTTTACATGATCTGAACTTAAAGATGTGAAACATTTTCTACAGACACAAAAGACCCATTACTTTCAAATATTGTTCACAAATCTAAATCTGTGTTAGTGAGCACTTCTCCTTTGCCGAGATAATCCATCCCACTTCACAGGTGTGGAATATTAAGGTGCTGATTAGACGCATTGATATTGAACAGATGTGCCTTGGACTGCCCACAATAACAGGCCACTCTGAAATGTACACAGTTTTCCTTACTAGGGGGTCAGAAAACCAGTCAGTATCTGGGGTGACCACCATTTGCCTCACGCAGTGCAACACATCTCCATCACATAGAGTTCAGGTTGTTTATTGTAGCCTGTGGAATGTTGGTCCACTTCTCTTCAATATCTGTGTGAAGTTGCTGAATATTGGCAGGAAGTGGAACATGCTGTTGTATACGTTAAATCAGAGCATCTCAAACATGCTCAATGGTTGACATGTCCGGTGAGTCTGCTGGCCATGCAAGAACTGGGATGTTTTAAACTTCCAGGAATTGTGTACAGATCCTTCAATATGGGGCCATGCATCATTATGCTAAACATGAGGTGATGGTTGTGGATCGCAGTATCTCTGTGCATTCAAAATGCCATCAATAAAATGCACTTGTGTTCATTGTCCATAACATACGCCTGCCCAAACCATAACCCCACCGCCACCATGGGCCACTTGATCCACAACATTGATGTCAGCCAACCGCTCACCCACACGATGCCACACACACAGTCTGCCATCTGCCCTGAACAATGAAAACCAGTACTCATCCCTGAACAGGACGCTTCTCCAACATGCCAGACTGAATGTGATTTTTTTGCCACTCAATTCGGTTTTGCAAATTAATTGATGCTGCAGCGTCCAGGTGGCTAGACGATCATGGAGGTGAACATGCTGGATGTGGAGGTCCTGGGCTGGTGTGGTTACACGTGGTCTGCGGTTGTGAGGCCGGTTGGATGTAGTGCCAAATTCTCTTCAACCACTAATGGGTGGGGTTCCCATATGCAAACACCACTAGAAATAGCAAGGAACCATATAAAGAACAAAAAAAATGATACATGATCATTTTCAGTTCTTCTATACTCAATTAGAATGGTTAAACTAGGGGTGCAAGAGAGTATTCATAAAGATCTACCACCCTGAGAAGTTCAGATCCAAGATACCTGGCTTCAATATTCAGATGCCCCTGAAAGCTTTCATTATCTGGATCAAGTACCGGTATAATAGTTTCGCTTGACATAAGATTTAGAATGACGTACTAAATCAAACCAAACCAAATCAACATTGATTTTCACCACATTATCTGCTCTTTAATTGACTGACATTCTTAATCTATAATCATTTTGTGGTACTTTCAAAATTAGGCTATGCTTCATTATGATTTTTTTTTACACATTTCTAACCTTCAGTTGTGTCAAAACTTTTAATTTAAATGAAATTTAAATGTAAATTTACTAGCATTATTTAATACATTTAATACAAGTAAATTTGGAGTCATTGGTTTTAAATCATGTTCCACATTTGTCCAAAATTGCTTCATCACAATACATTTTACAATGAACAACTAGACTGAACCATAAATATTGTATTTACTATGTATACTCTGCATGGCTATGGCTGAAAACTAGGTCCTTATTTGTGAAATCTCAAGCTTGTTCTCTATTTAATCCCCTCTGGGTGTGGTTATGGGTTCCAGACACTGAATGTGTTTTCCCAGTAATAAGGCCTCAGGTGACAGAGTCCTCCAGCCATTCCGTCAAAATGGAGACTGTGTGAATCCAGTCATTGTTATCACATGGCCCCTTGTCTCCATCAATTTCCTCTAATACTGCATGTATACTGTGCATATATGGGTGTAAACAACAACTAGAGCTCACATTCACTGTGTTTATGGGAATGCTACTGACTAATACTAGCTGTTCTCTTTTCACTCAAGTGTTCCTATGTCTGACTTTTGCAATGTGATGTAGGTAAATATCTCTTTTAGCACAAAGCCATTTCAAGGTTCCTTTGTACCTAACAATGACGAGTGGTTTTCTGGGAAAAGGCCTTGCATTTGACCCACATTTGTTTCCCTGTATCTTTCACTGTGAGTTACTGGCATGTAGGAGAAAGTGTTCATTTGAGATTAAGGGTGTTATGTTGGTAACCCCACTGCCAAACCCTGAGCTGAAGCCTCTGCTGGCAATGCTGAATCAGAAAAACCTCAGGCAAAGCCTGCTGTGGATTCACTTGGAGCTTTCTTTTCCCTGCAGGGTCACCACAGACATTCAGCTCACATCAAAAATTAAGCAGTAATGGATAATTACTCTGATAAATCTATCAGTAAAACTTATGCAACTCTTGCTCTATTGACCATGAGGACTGAGCACAAACCTAAGATAAGACCAGAAAGCTAACTCAGACATATTTAAAACTCTATTTACATTAACAGCCCTGAAACTATAACTGTTTATTGTTTACACATCGCTTCACTTTTGACATTTTTGTCTCGCACGGCTGCGTTCTGAAAAATAAGCCCTAAATGTAGCCAAATAGACCAAGAGCCTGAGTTTTCTTGTGTCCTTCTCTTGTGACCTACAGACAAAATTACAACAGCCTTATCCCAGGTGTCTACTCAATCACACCTCAGTGAGCTAATGATTAGGCTGCGGTGCATGATAATATGTAAATTTCCTTCTTCAGCAGTTGATTTTGTAAAGCTGGGCATGAAGAAGTGCAGTCTTTTGTCTAGAGGTTTTGTTAATATAATGCTTTTGCAGTATTGCTCTGGTTTGGCCGAATATAGTTGGAGAAATAAAGCTGAAGAAAAATGACAAGTGAATAGGTTTTAGAAAATAGAAAGGTTTAGGGCAGCATTTCTTCAGTCCTGTCTATCTGACCTGTCCAGTAGAAGTGTTGCTCCAGCATACCTAATTATGTGGACCTTGATTATCAGCAATGTGATGTGGCTGAGCTGCAGGAAAAAACTGACTTAGAATTCTATGGGTTGTCCAAGTTGTGGACTATATTTAAATATTAATTAAATATTTCATCCTGCAGCTTTGAACAGTCTATTTCTACAAATCAGGCTGTGTTGAAATATAGGGGTTACTATAGCATATTTTCAGTTTCAGGGAGTTTTTGAGGTTAAGATTTGGTTCCTTTTTCAGTTTCATGTGTTAACAGCAACTTTATTTTACAGAGATCCAGTTATGTCCTTCATAAAACACTGAATATAAAACTGTTACATATTGTCCTTCTCCCTTTTTAATTATAATTATATTGTATTATTTGTGAATGCACCTTAGGATTGCTACACATTTCAGTGCACTTTGTAAAAGTGACTACTTGTCATTGTGAACACACTCCATCACACAAAGTGCACTGAAATGTGACCTCTGCATTTAACCTGTTCACACGTGCAGTGCAGCAGGTCTTAGCTCAGCCATTAGAGCTTCTTCCTCCTTCTTAGGGAGTTTTTCGTCGCCTCTGTCACCTTTGACTTGCTCATTAGAGGCTCGGACCTGGATTCTATAAAGCTGCTTTGTGACAACATCTGTTGTACAAGGTGTTGTAAAAATAAAAATGAACTTGACCTGCAACCCTTACAAGGACAAGGTCCTAACCACTAGACCACCAATGCAATGACAGTGAAAACTATAAACTGATTTAATCTAATCTAATCGAAATGATACAAAAATAACCAATACACTCCCAGGTGCATGGTTTGATCACAGACAGTGGTTTTTCTAGCCATTCTACTTCTACACTTAATGCCTGATTGGTGGAGAAATTAAGCTGAAATTTATTAAATTATAACATACTTTCTCTCACTACCTAGTGACCCTTGCTGGAGACCAGAAGAAGAGGTTGGACTTTCAGAGCTGCCAGCTGCGAGTGATGATGTTCGACGAGTGGAACATTGGGGGTCCTGGAAGACCTCCTACTGCATGAACAAGGTGAGTTGACTGAAACAGAGAGTACAGTGGGCACAGTGGAAAGAAGCAACACCTGGTCAATGCGATGTAGCGGGTCCGGTGTGGCAAGTGAAGTGAGCATTGAGGAAGTGGAAACGCGTTAGGCGTTGGGATCACCGAGGTGGAGAAGGGCTTCGAAAAGAGCAACTGGAACAGATCGACACTGTTTACGCTGCTGTTAAGTGGAGCACATTGCACTCCATTGCCCAACCACCACCACCCTGGACATCGTACCCCAGCAGCAGTTAAACGAGGACGGGGCATTGAGAAGGAGAGCTTGACGCCTGCATTTTGGGTTTAGCACACGAGTGGGCAAGGCCGAAATGTATGTAGGCTGCTGGCTTAAAGGTGTTGCATGTTGTGCCCTAGTGGATGTGGGGTTCACTGTTTCACTGCTCTGTGAAAACCTTTGGTTGTGGTAGGGTGCATGCCTGGCAACAACTAAGGTGGGGACTCAGGGCAAGGGTGAGCTCCCATCCTGTTAAGTTGGCTGCTGGAAGAATGCACCAGAGCAAGACTTTGAACTGGACTGAGTGGTTGGGGACATCCACGGCTAAGGTGGGGGCAATGTAGCTGAGCTGGGGGGGCATGCTGGTGCCGCACTTCCCCGGAGGGGTTCATTTATGTGCCTTGAACTGTGTTTCGAGGGGTTTAATTGTGTTTATTGTGGGGGTTGTTTATGGGTGTGTTTAGGGGACTAAGTTGGGTTATGTGGGTTTTATTTTGTGTAGTTTTGGAGTAATGGGTGAACCCACCATCACTGACTAAACTATTAGGGTTAAGGCTTAGGCCCGGCATGCCCAGCTCCGGTCCTGGAGGGCCGGTTTTTATAAAGTGGGCTGTGTCCCATATTGAGCAGCACTCTCCTGTCAAGTCTCCATCATTTCCCCTCTAATGATTTCACAAGCTAAAAATCGTCACAATACTGTGGAGGAGCTGGGAATTTGTCGTCCCAAGCGCAGATTTGCATACAGACAGTGACTGTGCTGTTTGGGACTGTTCGGGGGGGTTATCATGGTTATTGTGTTTATGGTGTGTTGGTTCTAAGTTGGGGGGTTGGTTTCTGTGTTTATGTGGGGGTTTTTGGGGGTGGATGGCTGGGCTACCGCTACTGTGTTTAGTGCTTCAGTGTGTGCATGTGTGCTTGGGCGTTGTGTGTAAGGGTTTCTCTCTGAACGCTCTGAGTGCGAACTCTTCTGGGGAGGGCACACTGGGTTCCTGGAGCTCTTTTCAGAGCTGGTAAATAAACCAGAAATGAGCCACATCCCGTATTCGAGCGCTAAACCCTTGTGTCAGTGTCCATTCATTCCCTCGATTACGTTTCCACCCTGGAAAAATGTCACAATACTTTTCACAAGTTATTCTCAACAACCAACATAGTTAGCTAGCTTAGCACACTACATTTTTAAACAGCTGAAACCAGATAGACAGATGCTTTAAAAAATGTCAGTTAACAATACATGCCTCCATACTTTCTTAATGAACCCTCTTTCTTAATTAACTCTCAACTTAATAACTTAATAAACATAAATACATATTCACTTACAATATAATGTGCACATGCAAATATTATACCCCATACAGTGCTTACATGGACATTATAACGCACCCACAACCACAATGTGTAAATTAAATGTTAAACGTTATTTACAATAATGCACAGCAGCTCAGACAATACTTAAAATAATTTAACCAGCAGATTTGTGTGTGTGGCAGATTTCTAAGGCTTTAGGCCACATCTGAATATTTGCACATGCAAATTCAGCGAATGTTATGTGTTTTCCCTGTAGTCACTTTCCCTCCTCCTTTATTCAGACAGTTCGCCCTCCGCAGTCAGGGCACTGAAGCGTGTTTTGTCCGCGCATCCATCGAGTGGAAACTTGTTAAAGAGAAACATATGCAAGACTTTTCCGAGAGGTGATTGGACAAGCGGGCTGTCAATTAAGCGACGATGGGCGTGTCCTGGTGGCTGTGGCTCGCGCTGCTGTTGTAGTTCTAGCGCAGTGTTGCTGTGTTTCGTAGGCGTGTGGACTTCGTCGTACTGCTTGCTCCGCTACTTCTCTCTTTACACCCACTGGAGGGGGAAAACACTACTAAAATCTTATCTTGCTGCCATTCTGTTACGCCTTTGTTCGCTGGCGGGGCTCCGTGGCCCAGAAGAGTGAGCGGTTGAGCCGCTCGCGCACAAAGGAAGAACAGTTAAAAGGAGCCGGAGGTAAGTGGCCTGTGTTTGTTTATTGCTGGAAGTTTTTCCCTCACTGTACATACATGTGTCTGTACTCAACTGGAACGCTGCTCTGGCTAAATGTGTCTCTACTGAGTGAGATTTTTGCTGAATTTGTGCTGAACACATTTCATTCAGCTCGGTGTTTTTTATGTACATGTTGTTGCTGCTGCTGTGGAGACACAAAGCGAAAAAGCCAGTGTTGCATTGCATTCGTTCGTGCAACCGCGTTTAAAGAGCTGCAGATCATGTCTGTCCTTCCTCCTCTAACGTGTGGGTGCAGTTTGCTTCTGTCTGTATTAAGCCGCGTTGTGTTCTCGGCTCCGTGATTTCTTTTCTTCACATCTGCAGCTTCAGCTGGTCCAGCTGCGGTCAGTGGTGCAGTGGTGTCAGCACGACATGTACCGATACCAGCGGTGGAAAAAGGGAGCCACACCATAGTGTCTTCTCTGGCCAGTGGAAGTTGGTGTGTGACAAAGTGGGAGAGACACGGTGGAGTGACAGCCGTCAGTGGGCAGCTCGAGGCCCGGACAGTGGACTGGAGAGTACTACTGTCCTCTCGAGCTAATCAGCCTCTCAGGAGCTGTGCACCAAGTCCCTGCAGACAGCATCTTCCTGTGCTTTGGGTCCACGGTGTTCTCAGTGTTCAGCATCTTTCTCTCTAACTTTTAACAGCCTGTAGAGGGTGTTGCACATCTGCCTGCAAGACTCCCATGAAAACACATGGCTCAGTGGGAAATGGTCAACAGACCCTTCACGACAGCCATACTGTTGCTGATGATGTTGTTGACATTATTCAATGGGACAAATAAGAGAAGCATCAAAGCAGATTTTGCTCTCACTAAGAAATAACAGCAACAGTAAGCGTCACAGCTCTGCTGGCCAAGTCAGTTCTTGGTGGTGAAAGTAGAAGTAAAAGCTCTATGTTGAGCTCACAGGTCCTCACTCTCTGTAGGAACCTGCTGATGTGCTGTCAGACCTTTCTGCAGGTATCCTTTTCACTTTTCATGTTGGATAACAGCTTTTGAGCGATCGTGCCCCAGCCATAATTGCCATATAAGTGCTCTTAAAAAGATTCAACCATTAGTTGCGAGAACAACCCTAATGGACGTCAGCGCTATGAAGCAGTCAGAGCATGACATTTCTCTTTAATAACATTTTCTGCTCTTAAATGTCTCAGTCTCACAGTGATAGAGACTGAATTATACAGTAGATTCTAAAAAGGATGGATGTTTTGTGCTGTAGCATTATTATTATGACTGATGTCTTTATCTGATTTTTTATTATTATTATGACTGATGTCTTATCTGATGATTATTTTTATTGACAAATTATTTATTTATCTGATTATTATTACTCTTAATAGTAGTGTTTTACATATTTCCTTTTAAACCTTTAAAATTCCTTCACCAGTCTGCTAAATAAGCATTTCTACCCTGCGTTAAATAATTCTAGATATGTATGCCCGTCTTTTTAGTGTAATAAATATGCAGGGATGCTAAGGCAACCAGACAGCACAGTGTTAAAAACTAAATGAACCCCATACTAGCATGTGTATTTATTTTATGTGTTTTATACATTTTTTTGCCATAAAGTCCAGTTTCCAGTCTTTTTTAGACATATCCTGTATATCACATCCTCGCCAATGCTGTGTGAAGGTTACCGCTGCACTTGCTTCAGTCAAGGCATGTGAAGTCTGCTTCTGTATCTTTGTGACACAGCATCACGTCTCTGAACAGGCTTAGGAAAAAGCTAACTCCTTTACTGTGGACCCTCGATTGATAGCCACACTATTCCATGAAGGAAGGGGAGCGCCCCCTATTGTCCCCCTGGGTTGCCAATGCTGCTAGCTGTTCTTCCTTCTCACTGTAGGCACATGGAGCAGCTCATCTTATCCCAAGTCCTAATGTGTGCTTGTGGTCATATGAAGCCTTTCCTAAGCACTGTGAGGTGTGCAGCTTTTATCATGGGCTTTAAAAAGTCTCATATTCTGAGCTTTTTATTCAAAAAATAAAAAAAAAAAGTTCCAGGCTTTTGTGGACATTAAAGCCCCTTTATTTTGAGTATTCTATACCTCGATTTCCTTTATTACAAATAAATTGCAGTTAAATGCATTATTTTGAGTTACAGGGACTTTAATAGCCAGGTTTTATAAAGACTTATATGTGGTTTGTTCTCTTTATCTGTAAACTTGCCTCTGTTTCCTGTTAGCCTCACAGCAACAGCATTTTTACTAGTGTGGGTAATGATGCATATAGCCTGGGGTGTAATTTTATTTCCAATTTCCGTTGCTGTAGTTTTGTCCTAAATGATGTTGCGCTAGCAGTGTGTTGCGGATGACTGTGTCTTCCTAATGGCTCTTTGGGTAATGAGTGCTGAAATAGGCTTGGTGCTACGAGTACAGATACGAGCCATCTACAGTTCTTTTTGGTCTTTTTGGTTTTTCGATCAAGCTGCAGATAGAGGCATTTACATTTGAACCTTATTTGCCCTGCTGTAGCAGATTTTATGACAGATTGACTTTCAGATATATTCGGGAAAAGATCTATTCTCAGGCAGGATTCAGAAGAAAGACGCATTTGCCTTCTGTGCTTTTGCTTTGACATTGAGGAACAATAAATCACTTTCAATTAGAAAGTATAGGGGGCTTGTAGGACTTCCTAATGGTCCCTCATATTTCACACTGATTGTCGTTGCCCATAGTGACAGGGCAGCCAATGGCTGGCAGATACACCTGGAGTGGGAAATTATCAGGCAGTGGGGGGTTTAGGGGATGGGGGATGGGTGAGAGGTAAGACTGCCACTTGTTCCTGCCTGGCTGACCATGTCCAGCGATGGGCTCCGTACCCCTGGGGAGTGAATTATTACCTGTCAGATGTGGAGCCTCCACATCATCCATAACCCAGGCCTGACACAGGGGCAGCCAGCTTCGGCACAGCAGCGCAAGCAGTAGGCCTTGGCCTTCAAGTCTGGCCTCCCTTCACTGGGTGGGGAAAACAGATTAGCTTACTTTTGAAGCCAGAGCTAGCTGCTCAGGAAAACAGCCTTGTCTGTTAGGTTTTCCCTGACGTGTGTAGGATTTTGTTTGCGTGCATATGCATGGACCCACCCACCGATCTTTTAGAGCTAATGATGTCTCAGTGTTTTGCTGGTTTGCTGTTTGTTTGTTTTGTTTTTTGGAATTTAGCATCATTTTTATTTTGGTTTAGGATCGTATTGAAATGACTACCACCCCAGTTCTTTGTAATCAGCACTAACAGGGATCTGAGACATTGGTGAATTTAAAAATAATAATTTGTCACATTGATGCCAGACACCAACATCAATTTGCCATTTTGTATTTATTTTTGCAGGCTTCCCAGAAACACGCCTCACATAGCTGTAATTGCTTTCAATATTACCAGAATAAACTGGGTGCTGCTCTTCGTCGGCTGGGAGTGAAGAAAAACAACATTAGGGTAAACATTTAAGAGGGTGAATAAACTATGAATGCCGGGTTCAATGGAGGGGTAAGAACGACAGTGTGTCCAGGGCTAAACTGGACAAGTTACAGACCTCAACCCTCATTTCCATCCGGCTCTTAGATGCAATGACTGGCTTTCAGTGGCTTTTAAGTTGTTTCTCTGAAGCTTTAACCCTTGTCATACATGGTGTGTGGTGGCTCTGGCCAATCCACAATGACCACAGATGGACGACAGCCTCACAGCTTATTGTTTCAGTTATATTAAGTTCTGGGGAAACGACAACAACTTAACAAAGGTCAAGCATAGTTAAAGACTGAAGACAAGTATTTTGCACAGGATTGCAATGCAGTGTTGCAACAAGGTTTGGGCAAGTAGCATTTTATCCCACTGGCAGTCTGCTGAACTGCTTGTTAAACAAAAGCGGTGTTCTGCAGTAAGGCTGAGCTTGGTATGCTTTTGTGTCTTATACTACACATACTCTTCTGCATGCTGGGTGAGACATGAGTTTTCACCTTTTTATGAGTGAAAAAAGTTCTCCATCTGCTCCTCCTTCTGCCATGCTGTGGTAATTCTCATTGTGATTGTTTACAAGCGCAGAGGTTGGACCGAATCACATGATTAGAGCATGGGAGTGTAGAGGGAGTGTGTGAAAGCAGAGCTGCTCTGCATCTTTTAATGATCTCCAGGTAAAGTTCAACTTAATGTTGCCATGAACGTTTAATATCACGTTGATTTGCTGACTCCCAGCACTTTGTCTAGCACTGTTAATATCCACAAAGTGCTCAGAAAAGCTGTTGGAATGCAATTTGTTGTGATAACTATAACACATTACCCATTCCAAGTTGCAGCAATGCAATGAAGGGTGATTAAAGTGCCTGTTTTACGACATTTATTATGTCTCTCTCTTTTTTTTTTTCTTTTTCAAGAAAATATTCCTTTCTTTGGCCGTTTTAGTCCTCCTTCTGTAAAGGCCAAAGCAGTTTTGCACAAGGATGCACACAGTGACATGCACATACACACATACGCAGTGATTGGCGTGACAGGAAGAATGAGCTGCTTACCCAACTGTCATCTTTAAGAATGTTCGGATAGCTGAGTCGTGAGAACTAAATCACATCGAGCTGGAACCAGCAGGCAGGCTAAGTCACAGAGGCATGGCTTCATTTTTTTCCCTGGCTCCTCTTCACACCAGATTACAGAGTGATGACTAACTCCGTTTCATTGCACTTCGACATTCAGTTGCATCCCCTGCTCCCTGCTTCCACCACACAAGCAGCCTTTTGTGCCTCTCCTATTGGTATGCCAGCATTACGGGCTAAATCCGCTGGCTACGGGCGAACGTGTCCAGGACGAGTTCCATCTCTGACTAAGGCTCGCTGCGGTCCCATTTAATTACTCTGATCACTGGATATAAAATGGGACCAGCAGGATCCCGTCTCCCCGTTTTTTAATTGCTGCTGGCCATACATACAGGTTATTGATTCTTGCACTCGGTAGAGGTTTAGAGGTGCTCAGGTTTGTGCTCTAAATGATCTCTTAATCACTTTATAATGGAACCACTCTTCCTGCTGCATTGATTAGCTGCTTGCGCTGGAATTGTTGTGAAGCTTCAACTTTCTAATCTAGTTTGAACTCTCTAGGCCTCTTTTACAGTGTGTTTACCTCAGAGCCTGCCTGCAGCTAGGCTTACTTTATGTTATCTCCTCTCGCCTTTGTGCCATGAAAGAAAGCACCGTTAAGCACGCAGCAGATTCACTTGGAATAAAATTGCCAAGCCCTTGATGCAGCTCCTCCTACAGAGCATAACAGTTGGGCATTATAAAATTTTGCTTCAGCAGAAAGGTCGGGCATTAATATGTGACAAACAGAGTAAAGTTTTTAAGCTGCATATTTGCTTTTAGCACTTTGTGGAAGGATAAGAACACTCAAAAGCTTTTTGGAGATTCAAGTTTGCACTCACACTCTCTGTTGTTTTTGGAAAGTTATTGCTATTCCTGAGAGTGCATAAATGACTGCTGCTTCAGCAGGGGGAAGGAAAAAGCAAATGGAGGGATCACAGCCGGTTGTTTTTCCTGCAGGAAACACTTTCGCCACTTCCAAGGCTTTACTCAGGGTTTTTTATTATTTACCTCCCAGTGGTTTAAGTGTTACTGATTTGTTTGTTGTTTATATTTAGAACTTAAGAGCTTAAATATGCTTTGCACAATGTTCAAATCTGTATTTCAGTGCTCTATGAGTAGTACTTGACTGCCTTGCATGTCTTTTTCTTTTTTTTAATGAGAGTGTAGCAAGAGCGAAACTGAGCAGGAAATTAAAAGCCTGAAGATAAGTTGAGTTTTTGCACTTGAAGCTGAAGCTCCATCCAGTAGAGATGCTTCATCAGAGCCCATTCAATTGGCATAGTGGGGTTTCATCAACCTCACTGTAGAGCATTGATATTAGAATTGAGACTTTCATGTGGGTTTTATTTATGGAAGTGGTCTTTTGTGTAGGCGTACTGGGTAGGAATTGTTCGGTGTGAATTGACTGTGACCATATGCATATTGTGTAAATCCCTCTGATTTCCCAGGCCTCCAGAAATAGAAGTCTCATCTGACCTTCACTGAGTGAATCTTGGCAAGAGTTTGAACACTTAGAGGAGCAGTGGGACAGTGCAAGGGTGACCCCCATAACGGTCAGTCTGAAACTGTACTCTAGAGGTGGCTTCTGTATGACAGCTGATAATATGGGACAGCTTTGCACTACAGTTTCTGGTTGATATAGTGAAAAAAATTAATGTGATATAAATATTTCAACAATAACAAAAATAAAAATAAGTTTGACAGTATTTAATTTTTTTATTGGCATTCTTACATTCAGCAGGGGAACCAGAGTTAATAATTAGTGTAAGTTTGGTGTATACACTGTTGGATTTGTAAATGCATCAGTAATGCATGATTGACTCTAAGAGATGTTCTTGTTGTTAGGATGATTGCTCAATTCTGCTTGGACTTTCCTGGCTTTCCCATTTTGTACATTTTAGTAAAACTGCTTTATAAATTAGCAAAATTTGTGTTACTTTTAACAATTATTTAACATGTTGCAGTAAATTGCAGCCTCCTAAAAGTTTCTGCAAAATAGTCAAAAATGGCATGTTCAGTAAAAGAAAAACAAAGAAAAAAAGTTGATCAAAATTAATATTAAGTACATCTATAACAAATTAAGTCTATATAAATGATTTGGGGCAGTGGTGCTTAGTGGTTAGGACTTTGCCCCTGAGATCTGAAGGTCGCAGGTTCAAGTCCCAGCCCGGGCACCACTGAGGTTGAGCAAGGTCCCGTCCCCACTTCACTGCTCCCCAGGCGCTGTTGATAGCTGCCCGCTGCTCCACGTGTGCACGTGTGATGGGTTAAATGCAGAGGAAACATTTCGTTGTGTGTTTACAATAATCGGAAATCACTAATCACTAATGATTTAAAAAGTATTGAAATGAGAAACACTGAAAACCCTTTCACTTTCAGTGCAATTTCAGTAGCAGGAGATTTTTTCCTCAAGGGACTTTTTC
Organism: Lepidarchus adonis; assembly: GCA_037576955.1. NCBI lineage: Eukaryota > Metazoa > Chordata > Actinopteri > Characiformes > Lepidarchidae > Lepidarchus > Lepidarchus adonis. The sequence continues at coordinate 9,997,186 of JBBIGC010000007.1, forward strand.
CCCCAGAGGGACATTTCTGATAATTGTATAAAGATGGGATACAAAGCCTAATGACACGACTAAGACTACATCAAAACAGATTGATGTACAGAATATAGTGTGTACACTACAGTTCTGCTAGTGCACATACGCAATTTGTTGTCACAGATTTTAAAATGACTAACAAATCCACATACAGCAGCAATAACCTGCCAAGAACGGCAAAGAAATAATGGACCTACAGTGTTTCAATTAATAATCTTTTTTGTTTTTGTAGATGCTGGATTTCATGGCACATTTTATATCAATTTCATTAATTAGTTTATTTTTTTTGGTTTTTATCTCAGTGTGTCCTAAATTTTGTCTTCAGGCTGCGGGTTTACATTTCAGTACACCCTTATGTGTTGTAACCCAAAAAGTGTTATTTAAAGTGCTCTTTATTCCTTTTTTAGTTTTTTTTTAGTTTGGCTGCATTTTGCTTGCCTTGCCTTGAGATAATAGTTGTTCATCTAACTTTAGTAAAACTATGCAGAATGGGGGATTTTTTAAGGCAACAAGTGAAATGTTTATATGGGTAATAAATTAGGTAATCTTCCAACTCTAGTTTGGACCAGATTGTGTTTAAGATTGGAAGCTGTGGTTTTCTGTGAACTCCGGACACTCTCACTAGAACAGGGTCTATTTTTAGTGCCGACTGTGAGGGAAAGGGGCAGGGGGCAGGAGTGGGGGTTGGTGGAGTTGGTGTCATATAAAATATCCCTTTGGCATGGGGCCAAACACCACTAGGGCCCCCAGCATCCCCTCCCTTCTCCATGCCTCTCTCATTACTCAAGTGTGTCTTGCTGTTAACTATATCATGACTCAGTTCTGCATGAATGCAACTGTGTACATAAAACTTGCATGTGTGTTACAGCTTGTTTTGAGTTTTTTTTTCCCTGTTTCAGCCTCTTGGGACACTTGGACAGACACACACACACACACACACACACACACACACAGAAAAGCTTTAGATATATATTACCAGACAGCTTCACTTCTTTTGATCTACTTTTATTGCTTTCCCACATTATCTCACTCCTGTGTCCGTCAGCTTGTCCCAACAGAGCACCTTCTACCTCACACTGAAAAAAGACTTGGTAAACAAATCTCAACTTCACACAGTAACATTACCTCTAACGGTTTGCTGCACCTACAGACAGCCGGGCCGGGCATAATCCCAAGTATCACCCCCGCATTTTTTTTTCTTTCTTCGCCTCTTGCTCTGTGACTCAATGCAGTGTATACACAAATAGCAGGCGCAACGGATCTAGCTGTGCTACAGGGGTTACTGCGCTTCATGAAAATAATCAAGTCAGCCCCCTCTCCCCCCAAATATCTTCAGTCATCATCATCATCATCATCAGTGTGTGTGTGTGTGTGTGTGTGTGTGTGATTTGTGTGTGTCAGACAGATTTGGCCCATCTCTTGGGTGAGTCAGTTGGAATACATGCCCTGTGCTAGCATGAGGATGAGAAAGATGAGTTTATAGATAGGGAAGGCTTGGGGTCAATAGGGTTTTTGACTGCCAAATGTCTTAGCATGCTTTGGAAGAGTTGTATTTCTTTTTGAGTCACAGCCTGCCTTGGCTGGAATTTTCATTCTTCCTCATTGATTGCCACTTCGAATGAGCCGCATGCATAGAAAGCCGTTACAGAGATCAACAACATCTCTGAGTGGGCAAAAGCTCAGGCAGTATGCTTCACGTTCCCTTTGTGCTCAAATTAACCGTCAATTAACTGTCGGCCACTGCGTGCATTTCCATTCGTCGTCTTAACAAAGTAGGCTAAAAATGTTTAAACCCAGCTTTGGAGCTCTGTGGGCATCCGGCCTATTTTCAGTTCCGATGGATGGTGCTTTTTTTCTTCCTGCAGATTAGCATGATAACGCCCTGGAGAGGGAGGAGAAGAGCTAATCACATCTCTCTCTCTCTCTCTAGCTTTTGCTCTCTCTAGCTCTCGCTCTCTCGCTCTGCTTGTGTGTGTGTAACAGGAGCTTATTATCATACTGAATGCTTCATCGGCTAAACTAGCACTCTGATCTCCTCCATAAATCTCTCGTATCGTACACTGGCAGCAAATGGGAAAACGGGACACAAAGGCAAATTGTACGTCTCTTTCTCTGTGGTGCACTCGATATTATGTTTGGTTAACAGGCTCGTTTCCCAAGCTATTATTCCATGTTAATCACATCCTGGTGGTCCCATAAGAGAAGATCAGGGCTGTTCTTCCATTCCATGATCCGTCACTGTCTTGCGTGTGCCGGTCATTTTCTTTGTCATTTGCAGCCTTCAGAACCTGAGGAAGTGGCTGGCTGGCTAAAGGTGTGTGTGTGTGTGTGTGTGTGTGTGTGTGTGTGTGTGTGTGTGTGTGTGTGTGTGTGTGTGTGTGTGTG
>JBBIGC010000007.1:10042550-10057533 GCA_037576955.1 Lepidarchus adonis
ACACACACACACACACACACACACACACACACACACACACACACACACACACACACACACACACACACACACTTCGATATTCACACTCAGAAGAACTGTAATGTATGGACTAAGTATTTTCCACACATGCTAATAATACATAGTTGAACGCTTAATATTGTTTAACCTAATGGGGTGTTATTTTGGAAAAATTGATTGAAGAATGTGAACTCAAAAATACGGTTAGACAATAACTTTTGTGAAATAGGAATCTGCTAAAATGGGAATGATCTTTTAAAATAGAAAAATAAAAAATAGCCAATTCCCTTTTAAATTTAATATATCATTTTATGTATTTTTTGTGTTTATGTATGTATGGTGGTGTTTCAATAAAAAAAACAAGAATTGTTTAATTTTTCTGCACATAATATCACTGCTAGAGTACAAACTGAGCTCATGCTGCTATTTCCACTACTGGCACATTGTTTTCATTACCTGTTCTACTGTTTTGTTGGTTTACTGATTAAGCAGTGCATGATTTTGTATTATTTCTTACTGCTACTGCACATAGAGGGATATCACTAGAATCTTATTGTAGAAAACGGTGACAAAAAATCGCTCTTACACTCCTACTCTCTTTCACGGTATTACTCGCTTTTAGGACATTTACTGTGAAAATCTGAGGATGCTTTAGGTCATATATATGCAGAAATATAGAAAAATATAGCAGATTTACAAACTGCATTACTGTGTCCTATCCCAAAGTTAAAAAGAGCAAAGGTTCAGAAACTCCCTGGGTGGTTTACCATTCCTTCACAGAGGGGATGCCCAGACAAACACATTCACACACCGTCACAAGAAGGGGCATTAACTCAAATTCACTTCATGGAAATTGAACTCAAAACCTTCTGTTTTTGCTGTGACAATGCGAACGCTATGCAACCATGCCTACCACAGTTAAAATGAGAAAGTAAGCAATAACCACATGATCAATATTTCTGACAATAATACAAATAAAAATAAAAGTGGTTTTGTTAGACTGTGAATGTGTTTTTGTGTATGTGCGAGAGAAAAGAAGTAAAGACAATGAGGCAGTGAGGCAAATCTAAATACCAAGGATCTCCACTGGGTGTGTTAAAGACAAATGTGAAAACGGAGGTCACAAGACTCTTGTTAACTGGGATAGAGGCCATCATTTACACTCATGATTTACAGCCTAGCTTTCACCCTCAACACAGCTTTAGCTTAATCTCTCCTGTATGAACATTTTAACCTAAACCCATATGACAGTGTGAGCCCTTCAGCCCTGAACTCGTAAAGTCTTGTAGAGCACTTCAGCAAAATGTGTATCATGGGCCATTCCACTGGACAGAGTCTAAACATAACTGTCCTTATGAGCAGCTTGCTAAAGGAATATTTCTGGAAAGTAATGTCCACTTTGCAGCTTTCTCTTTTGTGTTTAATGTTATCAGTTGGAGTACCAAATTTGTCTAAAGTTTTAGTTTCAGAATGGAGCTACAAGAACAATGTAGCTCATACGTTAATATAAATAATGTTTAAACTCATCTGCTTACCACTGTGCTAGCTTAGTGTCACGCCATCTCAATTTTCATGTTTTTTCTTATTTTGACTAGGAAAACAAGCTGTGTTGAAGCTGGATTTTAACTCTGTAACTTGGAAATGAACGTCACCTCCCACATGGCTGCGTACGTGATGAATGGAATGTAAATTGCTACCTATCCTTTCACCGAGTTTAGCTGACTATTCAATAGCTCTACTAGGAAGATGCATTGTGCTAAAGATCACACTGCTATTTGTCAATTTGTGCTGTTATATTCAAAATTTCATGTTATAATCGATCAAATCCATTATTTCTTTATAATAAAGAATACTCAAAATTTACAAATTACTAGAGATTTACATTACTTGCGTATTCATTCTATGCTGTTTACATTGACAAGAATTCAAGAACATGGATTCAGAGGAGAACAGACCTTTCATTTGTCCTCTTTACCAGGCCAAGTGTGACCCCACAGCATTTGTCTTGGACCAGACAATGTCCATCAGACTTCCTTTATGGACTACTTATGAGTTACAATGTAAATAACATTTCGCATAACAGAAAGTCTCTAGGCAACCATGCTAGACATTTCCCACATCCAGCATCCATTGAATGCGGAAATGGTTCTTAGCCTTTGTGTTCTTAAACGTTAACTGTGAAATGAACACACATTGATTTTATGGGTCTGTTTGATACATTTTGGTCAATGCATGGATACAGATATACCCCTACCATACACATACCCCAACACCATACACACCTGATCTAAATAGCCAGCGTATTTATAAGTCTTTCCTGGGCTGAAGGGAACCTACAAGAGGAGGAAAACACGTGTTGAGCTGGAGGGTCTGGAACCACTGCTGTAAGAAAAAAACCTTTCTCTTCAAATTTGTGTGCACGTTTGTGCATGTTTAGAGATTTTTGCAAATTTGACTACTTATCAAACTATCTATTTAGACTTCAATCTGAATTTCGAAGACATTTTTTTTTACAGAAGTCTGTTTAGCCTCTGTCCTGCCCTGTGGACGGTGACCAGCAAAGGCAGCGACAAGGCCTTGTTTTTCACCAGTTCTTGCATATGAAGAACTCTAAACATGACTCACATGATCAGCATTTCCTGTATGCTCTTTCCAGACACTGCACTCAGTCTATTAAAATGTTATTTTACCGCGTCGTCAGAAGTGCGTCAGAAGCATTCCTTCGGTGTAATAACAGTCAACATAGTGAAATGCATTTTGTTAAGAAATAAAACCGTCAAATGACTGAAATGTTGAACGTGTGTAAAACGTTCGTGGTCAATTGATATTTTGTTGATTTACCATCCACTGTAAGAAATACAATTTGTTATAGCATTTTCTGCTGTTTGTTTGCTGACATTACTATATTGGAAAAAATTGACAAAAATTAAGTATAAAAATTATAAAATGACATAACAGATGCACAACATTAATTTGTTTATTGATTTGATTTGGATAAATTAATAAATAATACACAAATAAAACACTATTGAAACAAGAAAAGTGAGAGGGATTATTTGTGGGCAATTTTGGGTCACCGCTGACATAATTTTATAGGACAATGTCCTTTTTTCATGACACACTTCACATAATGCAAGCACCATGGCATAAATGTAGGTGTTTTTGGTGAGTGCCTGTAAACATTTGCAGAGCATGTGTATTGTTTACTATCACACCTGAAAAACTGTGTTAACTTAATTTTAGATGAGGTGCCACTGACTACGCATCCTACCCAAACAGCCAGTAAATTCTTCTCTACTCTAAACAAAGTTAAACTATAGCGAGACAGAAACACCCTAAAAGTGCCTCATGCATATCTGCGCCATTTTAACTGAAATATTAAACGTGTGCTCTGTACAGCAGTGGTTATTTGTGGTCCATTTAAATTACTTCACTATTGATGAATGGCAGTTTAAACATGTGGGGCTGAGATAATGAATGTGTTACCCAAATAAGGAAAAATCACCCTCTTTACTGTTGACTCTGCAGGCTCCACATTCTGCAGTAAGTGGAATGACTCAAGCCCGACAGTTTGACTCCCTCTGAGCTCACAGAGGGGGGTCTGGGGTAGAAGAGACAGCGAGCGATTCATTCTCGACCTTAGATTCAAACAAATATTCAATTAGAGCTGTAGTCTACACTTTAGTGTAACTAAATACGTTCGTGCCAGTAAAGGATTGTGAATGGAGTGGTGGAAGAGGAGGTGGGGTGGGGAGAGGGGTCCAGATGCCTGAACCAGATGCTATTAGTCACTAGTGGTTAGCACAGCGAGCAGCGGTCAGAATGTGCTAGCTTTGCACAAACATGTTTCCGGGAAATTCAGTGAGCGGCCCCAAGTCTCAGGGAGGCGGTGGGCTGCTCAGGATGAACGGCTGTGTGTAAAACTCTGTGATTGCTTAATGAGTTGGGCTAAGCCTGCACTGTCTACGGCAAGCTCGACACTGATCCTAGGGCCACTGCTTCTCACTGGATATTATAAAAGCTGGGCTGCCTCTGAACTAGAGTTTGCAGTCTGGCTGCTGAGCGCCAGGCTATATATAGAAAGTGCTTATGGTTTAGTCATGTTTTAATAACGGGGGTATTAATAAACTTTGTTTGTACAGCGCTTATTGCACACTTTGTTGCAGTGGCCTGGGATAAGAACAGTGCTAGGGGAGAAAGGGAGAGAGAGATGGAGATTAAATAGGGTTAATGAGTTCAGAAAGTGTGGTTCTGCTCCTCGCTCTCTGGAGGTGGGAGTAGTGCTCCCTAGCAGAAACATCTGGTAGTGTTTAGAGCTGTGCAGAGTGTGCATGCGTGTTTGCTGGTGTGTTTTGACAGAAAGAGTAAGAGGGGAGGTTTCTGCAAGAGGACATTTGGCCGGCATGGGGCTTCCTCTGTCAGGGGTCAATGGCCAGTTCATGTCTTCTGCCAGCACTTTCCTGCCACAAATGCAGGGTTATTAACCTACAGTTTCCCAACATACCTCAGTCCAAATGTATTAAAATAAAATCTCTCTCTCTCTCTCTTTCTCTCTCTCTCTCTCTCGCTCTCTCTTTCTCTTTCTCTTTCTCTTTCTCTCTCTTTCTCTCTCTCTCTCTAGGACCTTGACTGAGGGCTGTTGAAGTTTCAGTTTTTTTCCCTGGGGTTATTGCCCCTCCTTCTCTGCCCCCAGTCCCTCTATCCTGCAAACATCTCTACTTCCTCCAGTGCAGACACTTCTTCCCTGAATCCTGAGAGGAAGACGAAACATACTCTCTTCATCAGGTTCTGCTACCATCTGGGCACTGATAGTGAGTAACGGATGCTCTCTCTCTGTCAGTCTATTAATTTCTTTCTCTCTCTCCTTCCTCCCCCTCTCTCTGTCTCTCTTACTCACTCTCTCACTCATTCTCTTTCTCTCTCCATCCCTACCTCCCTCCCTCCCTCATTGTAATTCAGATTCACTGGCCCATGATCTTGGACATGGCGGCTTAGATTTTTTTGCATTTTCCCCCGGCAGAGACAATCAATTTCAGACACCTCCCTGGTTTACACTGCCCCAGCGACAGCCAGCCACCCAGGTGTGTGTTTCTGATCTGGCCAAGCTGCTGCTTTTTCATATAGACACAAGCTCTGGGATGGATTTCATAATGAAGTTTGACTTATGTCTAGGCCAATTCAGTGTCAGGTGAGGAAGCAGACTTCATATCAGGTTCAGAGGGTCTGACTGTGACATCTTCACTCATTCACACTGTTCTGCATCCATGAGATCTGTATTTTTAGGAAATTAGAATCAGAAGAATAATAATAAGTCTTATACAATGTAGGGTGCAGCTGGGCAGTTTGTCAACATTTAGCATTATCTTGATAAATTACATTACTGTATGTCTCTGCTTTTTGTGACGTCATCAGTACAAAAGGAGCATAATTAATGTTGGTTAATTATATATAGTTCAGCATGTAAAGATTTGAATAATGTCTTTGTAAAAGTGTTTTAAAATGTGACGCTATTTGCCATTGTGTATCATGAAGATGTTTAGACAGTATTGTGATGTTATATTTTGGCAATATTGGCTTACCAGTAGTTTCAGATGGTTGTCTTCTTTGCCAGTTTGGAATAACTTATGATGTTTTATGTTTTATGTTTTATGATTTATGATTTATGATTTTTTTGAGAAATACAACAATCACATCTACAGTGGGAAAAACGCCAAACCCCATTTAACGCCTTGCTGTGATGTCAACACTCATTAGCACTGAAAGCTTTCAGCTGTTTAAACTACTGTTGGTTGGTTTGTGTGGCTTCCAGTGGACTGCAAAAGAAACTGTCAAATCATTATTTAGGCAAACCCCGCTCTTTGCGCCAAAGAAGACACTTCAGTGATCAAGAAGCTCTGTTTTGCTATATGCCTACATTTTTTGATGGGCAGTGTGCTTTAAATGACCATGTATAAGGGTCAAACAGAAATAAAAAGGATAACCTGAATGTTTTTTTTCCAAACAGTCAAAGACCCTTATTGTGTGTGCTCATCTGTGAATTCACAATTGACTGTCAACAACTCTCATTTCAGTTTCTAAATCCTTTCTGTTTTCTGGCTTTTTCTTGTTTTTTACACTCTTGCTACTCCAAATGGCCAAATGCCTGTCCATCTCATTACAGAAAGACTCTGGGCCTGGGCCTCATATGTTCAGTCTGTCTGTCCTCTGTCTCCACTCAGCCTTTTTGTCCTCTAAGCCCCCTCTTTTGATTTAAAAGCCATTGGAGAGCTCAGAGAGCCAGTCAAAATGTTATGCTCTCAAGCGGATCTACATCACATACGTTGTGGCCCCAAAAGGTCTGTTCTGCACAATACAGATGGTCTGGCGTCAAAATGATTTTGAATGGAAAAGGCAGAGGCCCTGTGGACAAGAGCTGAAGGGAGAAAACTGGGAAACAGGCAGAGCGAGATTGTTCAGAGTTTGTTATAATGGCTGTGATTGGGGAGCTGTGCTATATAGAATAGAAGAGGGCTGGCACAGAGTGGGCGTACAGTCGTGAAGAAGCAGCGGACTGTGGCCTGAATGGGCGATTGTCACACTCCTCGCTAATCTTCTCCCTCACCTTCTACTTTCAGACAATAGATTGGCCTTTTCTCTGTCTCTAGACTTATATAGACACAGATGAGAAATTCTCTCCATATCATAGGCTTGTTGCAAGAATAGTTTTTCCAGTCTTTCTCTGAGAAAGTAGCTCACTGGCTTGGCCTAGGACACAGACCTAGATGAATATGTTTGTTTTTTATTTTGTTTTTGTTTATTATTGTTGTTTTTCTATACATTCAGATTCCACCACATAATCATTTACAGTTTTGTTGATGAGGTTGATTTTTTAAATTTATTAATTTACTTTTACTTTTACAAGTCTTTTTCTATTTACACTTGAGAAACAATTTAAGAGAAGAAATTTAAACCTCTATGCTATATTGAACGAAATATACTTTATACTTTATACTGAGGTATACTTTTGACCAGGTCATAAAAAATGCAGACAGAAGCCCTACCTGATTGAGTTATGTCTACACACATGGCTATATGGGTGTAGACTTGCTGTACAGGAATTGTTCCCTTGGGCTTAATGGTCTTAGTAGCAACAACCAACTGTGAGTTCCACTGAGCTACCCTCACATTTCAATATTCTGTTTACTATTCTGTTCATGTGTTCACTACTCCGCAAACAATTAACAGTGGTGCTATTAGGGAAATAAAGGAAGGCTCAGCAGGGCAAAATCTGAATATTTTCTTAAACTGTATTTCACTACCAAGCCTCTTATTACTAAAATCCTAATTAGCCAGAGTGTAAGACAATGTATTACCTTAAATTTAAAACTAATACTTTGCACTGCAATGTAAGACCGAGTCCCCTGTGGGACCCTTATGTCATTAAATCACCTCCTGAATAGCCTGTTTACATGCAATTGCCATTTTTTAAATTAAAAACATGATCGCCTCAGCCAATGAATACAAACGGTGTACAACCTTCCACACTTCTTAGTGTAAAAAGTGCAGCGCATCCTGTTTCACTTCCCAGTGTGAAGACACATTTCACTCCAAGTTGGAAAATTCTTACAAATAAAGGTGCCTGCATGAGTTCTCTGTACCAGTCTTGGTTAGAGAACAAAGTAAATTTTCAGTGCCATTGCTACCAAAAAAAAAAAAACTTCTGGCACATTTATCTTTAATGAGAGAGTGGCACAGTACTGGGTGTGCTTGATTTGAGACAAAGCACAGGTGTGCACTCTCTACCTCATGGACACTTTCCATGGGTCCCACTTGGGATTTATGCCATCACACTTATGGTTAGTGTTCCATGGCTGTGAGCTGTAAGCAGTGTGGCCCTACTGTGGAACCCGAGGGCCTCCCGTCTACTCCCTGGGGCCCCGTTTGGAGCTGAATGTTAAAGGAGGGCGCCGTTTCACTCCAGCACTCAGGGAGCGGCAGGCAGGAGGAGGCACAGATGGCTGCGTGAGGAAGAGTATGGGAAGAGTATGTCATAGCGCCCTCGTCTCTGACAGGAGCTGATCTTCCACAGACGCACATGCTTCGCTTCTGGAATGCCGACACACACAGATGCACAGACACACGCGTGCACTGGCACGCTGCCTGTCTGCACGCGTTGTACTGTTGCCCTGACTGATGGGCAGCCGTGCGATCACAGATTTTAGAACTGATGCAGCCGCTGAAGCGCGGCACGCTGCAGTAACACACACACAAGCTCGCCTGCACCCAACACCGCCCTTCTCCCTCAGTCATTCCAGAACACTAAGAGGGAGGGAGAGTAGAGGGATTTTATCCGCTTACTAGCCAGCACCAGCCCTGCTGCTCATGGAGCAGTGACACGATCGGGGAACAAATTGCCGGTGCCCCAGTGCCAGGCCAGAGCACAGCAAAACACAGTTAGGAGCGAGCCTTTTCTCCCTGCTGCTGAGAGAATACTAAGCATAAAGCCTCAGGCACAAACACTGAAGTACCACTGTACCCCTCATATTTAATCTGACACTGTGAGCACTAATGCATGACTTGTAAAACTTTCTTTATCCTGAAAAAATGTGTAGGATGTGTGGTTTGTAATGCTGCCTCTGCTGTGGTGCTGTATGTGTGTGAGTGATGTGTTGGTGTGTAATGATACACTGAACCCTAAAACTAAAGTACACATCAGAAATAGCTAAATTACTGACTGATAAGCTAAATTACTGACTGATAAGCTATCTTGCTTCCTAACTATCTTTGTTATATCAAACAATACAATGTACTAAATCAGAGTGTGATGGCACGCGCACGCACACGCACACGCATGTACGCACGCACAGACTTTGGTAAAGGGTTTTGCACCAGGACACATTTTGCTATGGATGAGGTGCTGTTCACTCACTCATTCCACTCAAATATTTCTAAAAATTTGCCCTATGGCCACAGGGTGTCTTCGCTGACCATTCAGAGTGTGAAGAGGAAATGGTCTTACAGTTCCACCAAATCAGATGTAACCTGGGGTTTGTCAGAAATTAAACATGTTAATGAATAATTAATTCAGTGTGAAACTGAAACTGAAATAAAATTGAATTGAATTGAACATAGTTTTGAATAAAAAATTCCTTACTTTTAAATAGAACAGCGAAAAAGCAAAAACATCCAAATGGCAAATGTGGTTAAAGATAATAAAATGAACTGCACAAGGACAAATTGTCCTACAAACCCCTTAGCCAAATACAAAAGTTTGAGAATAAAAATAGAAAGCTAAAAGCAAATCAGGACACGTGTGTGTGTGTGTGTGTGTGTGTGTGTGTGTGTGTGTGTGTGTGTGTGTGTGTGTGTGTGTGTGTGATAATTGTGAGCTTTAGCTGGTATCTGCTGTGAGAAACTGAGATCGTTTTCCCACGGGCCATTGATATTCGGAGCGAGTGGTACATTAAGTGCGGTATTGATCCGCAGATGTGATGCATCCGTCGGGATTCTCCCAAAGCCGCTGTGGGAGCCGTACTGTCGGTACATCATGTCTCTCACAGCCCTCCTCCAGGCATCCTAAGCCACATGAGGAGACTGCATGTGTGTGTGTGTGTGTGTGTGTGTGTGTGTGTGTGTGTGTTTGTTTATCGATGTGAATTATGTGGCAAAGTAATGGTGACATTTTAAACTCAGTTTTTTGTTTTCCAATCTAAAGCTACATTTTGCCTCTGTTGTGTTGGAATTCTGGTCAAATGCTTGTTGGAAAGCTCAGTATGTGCTGTTTTATGTTTTTGGTTTTTTTTGCCAATGGTTTAAATTTTATCGAGTCTTTTAAAATATTAATCTTACTTCACCCTCCAATGTGAACTGGGGATCATTCCAAAATCAAAAGCTGGTTTTCCTCTTTCTCTGTTACCCAGAATGCCCCTCTGTTGTTTAGAGACGAGAGAGAGAGGGTAGTGATAGACAGATAGACAGCATTCTGCTCTCAGATAAGACTTTAAGCTCCCTGCAGTCCATGAGCATTTCTCCCATAGGCTGAAACAAGTTTTAACCCTAGTGAGTCTGGATGTATATGTGGATGCCATATGGTGTGTGTGTTCCATGTGGGCAGGATGCTAACACATGTCCTTCTTTGAGGCAGATTCAGCTTTAGGCTTGAACAGGTGCCTAGTAAAAGATAAAGCCAGTTTGCCTGATACAGCTTTCCTTGGGCTAGTCAGCGTTGTATGTTCATCTACATTCATACTTCACCTTTTCAGACACACAGTCTAGGTGGAGGCAGATATCTAGATCAGGACATCTGCTATAGTTTGAGTTATATATGAAATATTGGGATGATGACATTTCAATTTGAATTCTGATTAATGTTGCACTACTTTCACAACTTAGTAACTGCATTGTTTCTGTGTTGTCACAACAACCAACACATTTAAATATATCCACCCATTAAACATTATATAAGCCATTTCTTATTCTACATTTCATCAGAATGCTATAAATAGTCCCTCTTAATTGATTGGGCTGAATTGATGGATCGATTTCAACATTTAGAGTCCCATTACTTCTTGATAATGAAAAAATAATAATAACAACTGCTATAATTGGCAACATTTTTGTGGTTCTGATTGACATCTTTTGTATAATTCTGCAAGTAGTCTGTTTACTTTTTGCTAACAAAATGCAGAACATATTTTTTGTCTGTGAGTATTGACATTTATGGTACAGGGAGCATTTTGGCTTAGGAACTCAATCCTCCCATAGGCTACATCTAGTCTAACACATTCCTATGCAACACCTACAACTTTAAAGTTCTATTAGCTAGAATGATTTTTTTTAGTGGAAACAACAAAACATCATTAAAAATTATATACAGAGTAATGTTTTTGTTATCATTTTGTCTAGTAAACATATATTAAGCAGGCTAATGTATCATTGTCAAAAAATATGTTTTGACAGGACTAAAAAGACACGAATGAACAGCATATACATTACCCCTTACACATTTTAGCCATGCCCAGTCACTGTTCTACAGTGTTTCAGACTACTCACGCTGCAAAACAGGTTATTTACAGAAATAAGTCTTTGAAGGTACAATTCTATGACATAAAGATAAAATTTAAGTAGTCATATAAAAATTAAGCAATTAAACTACCTGAGCACTTTGTCATTCTTACTTGGCCTGAGAAATTTGTCAGTTTGTAACTTCCTTCTGAATCCATCCCATGTTTAATGGATATGTTCATTATTTAAAAAGAACTGAACTTTTTGGGGGGGGAAATAGTTAATCAAATGAATGCCATGAACAGCTGGCAGCATCTCATAATTATCAGATCTATGACATATGTAAGGCTGCTTTTGTTTTTTGTGGGGGTTTTTTCTGTCACTTGATTATATAAGGTACACGAGGTCAATAGCTTTCGCCATATGTTGGTTTGTCTCACTCTCCTGATTAATTTCTGGTGCATGAGGGAAAACTTTGCATATTACATCCAGAAGAATATACACCAATCAGCCATAACATTATTACCACCTGCTATTATGTAGCTGACTCTCCATGTGCCTGACTCTCCATGTGCCTGCCTAATGTAGTTTCCATTGACAGGAGCTGTTGTAAACACGATGATCAGTGCTGTTCTCTTCACCTGTCAGTGGTTTCACTTTTGTGGCTGATCAGTGTACATATGTCTTCTCCTACTTTTTATTTAAACATAATCCTGAAATTGCTTGCTTTGGGTCCTGAATTATACCTTTTGAATCAATTACAATTATGTTTCTGATCAAGAGGTAATATTTCATGTTTAGTACTTGACCTTATTTATGCTTCTGTAGCTGAATGCAGTCAAATATTGCAGCAATGTTCCTACATCTAATGTGAAGTCCTACCAACAACGTTAAGGCTGTTAATTTAATGGTGTAAGGTACAGCATTAAAACAGCAGAAGTCTAGAAACTTTTGGACAAACAGTGTCTGTATATCCACTCACTCATGTTAAAGCAATGCTCTGCAGACTTTTTTGCTCAAAATGAATCAGAACCCCAAATATACATCTATGTCAAATGTTACCCATGAAATTCTACCCTTCCAGCCACTCAGATGGGACTGAAGTCTCGTCTTTCACCTCAGTCAGTTATTTCCTCTTCAGACAAGCTCTCCTTTCATATCTGCAGCCTGGCTGCCCCAAAGGTCAAATTAGAATATTCATGGGACTGGCTGTTAAAAAGCAGTTGGCGTTGGAGGATGAAGCTAAGATGAATTCTCTGTTGCTCTCTGAAGTTCCCACAAGCCTTCTACAGTCACTGTTCTGCACTTAATGCAATCCTGCTCTCTGGAGCTGATGGTGAAAGCCAGTGCTTATGGAGATTTATTTGACCCACACCACAAAAAGAGTCAACTTGTTCCTAAAATTTTTCCATCTGTCCACTCAGAAGATATTGACTCAGGTGTTGAAAATGTTGATGCACTTGAACCCTGGGTTTAGCAGGGAAGTCTTCCTCTAGTTCCATTTTTAAACTTGTGGACAGGAATGCTGGACATGAATTTATTCTATTTCCAGAGTAACTACAGCTCTGCCTTACTAGATGTGACCACCCTGTTGAACTCAAAACTTCTCTTTTAATGAAACACAGGCTCCTGTTGTACACCATTGCATGTCTTGTGTGATGTTTCTTTTCAGATATCTCAGATGTTCCTGAAGGCTAGTCCTTAATAGAGATAATGGAGCGATATGTCAGTTTTTTTATGTATTCTACTGAAATGATTTGATAAATGGCATATTATCCTGACCACAAAGAAGTACATCTTTTTCATGTCATTTTGACAAAAAAACTATTTGTTCAACAAAAGACTGAGAAAAGATTATTTTGCCCTTTATTATCTCTTTAATCAATGAGTTTGAAAGCCATCATGGAGATCTGAGCATGTCTTCAGTGGAATGTTTCATTAGCATTTGACTTAAATGCTTGCAGATGCAATATCGTTGTTTATGTTGGCTCGATTATTAATGATTATGCATTTTCAATAGTTCAGCCAGGTGTGCTTCAGCAAAGCATTATCACTTATACTTGATGCTTTAGTAAATTGGAGCCAGTCTCACTCTTACCTAATAAAGCAGTTTTACACCAGTTTTGGCAGGAGACAGTCTTCCCACAGGAATGCCCAAGTAGCCATCTAGATTCGAACTATGCTCTAAATAAAGAACACATCTGCTATAACCTCTGTGCCATTTTTATTTGCTCAGACCTACATCATTAGGGATGCTGTGCTGCATCAGCGCCAAAGAAAGTGAAAATGCTGCGGCTTGTGTTGACTCCAGACATTATACACAGCATGCTCTCACTCAATGAATCAGGACCTAAAACAGATAAGATCTTTACACTGCTTAGTGTGGATGTAACCTTCTGTCCTCGCAACCACATTCTGTAACGAACAGTTCAATGCATCTTGAAATTTCAATTAACAATTTGCTCAAATGTGACTAGAGAAACTACACAGGCAGCCATAGCCTAATGGTTAAAGAGGTGGGTTTGTGACCAAAGGGTCCCAGGTTCGATTCTCGGAACCAGGCAGCAGGCTGAAGTGCCCTTGAGCAAGGCACCTAACCCCCAACCGCTCACTATGTACGTCGCTCTGGATAAGAGCGTCTGCCAAATGCTGTAAATGTAAATGTACACAGAAAACATAAATACATCAAGCTTCAAATGTTGTGTTTTAAAATAATTTGAGTATTTAATTTAGAATTAGCACTCTACTGAATATAACACAGTTTGATTATTACCCAAAGTATTTGACAGCATTCCTACCCAAAGTCCATGTAGTTGAACGAGCACTTATAAATCAATAACATGCATTGATTTTTGGAATGTTAGGTTCAATCTTTTCTTACCCCCCACTGCATACTGTGTTGTTGGGACTGGTGGACAATTGGAGAGCTGCAGGTGAGCTGGAGCTCATCTGGACAAGCCGAATGACATTCACTCATGGCCATTTGCTCTTCAGAGAGAGAAGGAGAATGGATACCCAGAGAGATCCAGACCGACTCATTGTTGCTGTAATGGTCACTTGCTTCCAGAGAGGGCATCAAAACATGCGTCAGAACAACGCTTACTTAGACGCTTCATAGAGACCTTAAACGGCCTCTCAGACACAAGCCCCAAGTCACATGCTCAACCTCATCTTTTCTTTTCTCTGATCTATTGATCTGTTATTTGTGCTTTTGATTTTTGAGTCCACTGGTCACATTTTCTCTTGTGTTTCATTGTGTTTCACTGAATGCAGGAATTGCACAATTGCTTAACTGCTCAGATACATTCTAGCTGCCGTTCTAAGAGGAAATAGCATCTGTTCAACATCTAGGGACACCGGACTACCAATATGAAATCCCCTTTGGGGAAAGTTAGATTTCAGAATTAGGCTGGTGGTTGCAATACACTAGTCTGGCACAAATGATCTCTCTGGAGGGCTGGATGTGCTGAAATCGTGTGTTTGTGGTAAGTTTCATATTTCTGTGATATGCTGGCTATAGATCTGTGAAACCATTCTGGCTGGCATTAGCTCTTTGTGTGTGTGTGTGCGTGCGTGCGTGTGCGTGTGCGTGTTCGTGTGCGCGCGTGTGCGTGCGCGTGCGTGCGTGTGCGTGTGTGTAAAATGAATGTAAAAAAATTGACTAGAAAAGATCCATTTAAATATTTGCATTTTAAAATGTGATTGTTAAATGAAAACTTTCCTCTGTGTGCATATATGTGTGTGTGTGTGTGTGTAGGGCAGTGTACTGTGTACTGGTGCCAGTGTACTCCCAGAAGTGGACCCAGACTGCCTGTGTATTGATTGGCTTGGGCTGCTCTCTCTTCTTCTGATTTCTGGAGTTTAGTGACTGCATTTTTAGCCATGGAGATGCTTCCATATGAAGAGTCTCTCTCTCTCTCTCTCTCTCTCTCTCTCTCTCTCTCTCTCTCTCTCTCTCTCTCTCTCTCTCTCCCACACACAC
>JBBIGC010000007.1:10066327-10081627 GCA_037576955.1 Lepidarchus adonis
TCTCTCTCTCTCAAACACACGCACACGACACACACACACGTTCTGCTGTGTCTCTCTCTAATTGGAGTCGTGCGGAGTGGTGCTGGGTTTGATGAGACAGTAAGAGTGTGTCATGCCGGTTTGACAAAGTGCTCTGGAGCCTTTTGATAAAGACTCTCAGTCTTAGCCTCCTCCCAAATCAGTGCAGCGCATCTCTGCTTACCCCCACACATTCCCTCACCTGTGTGTGTGTGTGTGTGTGTGTGTGTGTGTGTGTCGGTGTCTGTGTCTGTGTGTTTACACACATACTTTTACTTGTGGATGCATGTGTGTATGTGTGTGATGACTACAGCAGTCGAAGTCCCTGGGCGGTGGTTTTTGAAGCCATAGAACAGATAGTAAAAATAGAGCCTCATGCAGAATTTTGAGCGAGAGCGACGCGTTGTTCTTGCTCACCCTACACACATACTTCACTTTCCAATTATAACGCCCTTCAGGGAGGGCCTGCTAGAATTTCTGTCAATACAGGCAAAGGTATTGTTTCTCAATAACAAGCTAAAATATTAATGAGAGAGAGAGAGACAGACAGAGAGATAGACAAGGAGAGAGACAATTAGAGAGAGAGCATATTTAGCATTCAGTTTTCTTCATAACTTTAAAAGTCAAAGCAGAAAAAAAGACATTTTGATGGTAATCTGCATAATTTTGCTGGATTGTTTGTGGAGGTGGCTGTTGGTTCACAGCTAAGACAGAAGCAGAAATGAACTGAGAAATGTCAGTGTTTTTTTTTGTCTCTATTAATGACTGATTTGCAATGGAAATGGGTTGCGCTGTGTATGCAGAGAAGTGCTTTGTGACAGATGAGGGGTTGGGAAAAGGCCAGGCCGGGCCGAGCCCAGCACCGAAGCTTTTCTGAAGTGTAGTAGAGCAGCAGACAGTGAAGAGACCTTGCGGTGGTTTTCCTATCGATCGGCCCAGCGTCTGTCTGCCGTCTGGCAGTGATCCCGCTCTTATGTCTGGTCCACGTCTGGCCACTGGAAACCTTAAAGGGAGTAGAGAAACAAAGTCAATGCTTTAAGTGGAGACAGTGGAGAAAGAAAACATGACTCGTATTATTTATGAATACTACTGGAGGGAGGGGGGGTGTTTAGCGTAGCATCTGTATAGTTACTATAGTTACTCTATGTTGTGTCTGCTACAGGGCTCTGCTGAGCTCTTTGATCATGTGGCCATGGCCTAGTACTCTATTCATGCCCAGGTTCTTCACTCTCCGTCTCTATATCAAAAGCTGTCTGAATATTTCATGTGGTGCAAGAGGCTGGTTTGAAAAGAGAAAGTGTCAATAAAGGCATCATGTGGTGTGGGGAACACTGCAAAGCTTCTTGTAAGCACTTTCTTTTCCATGACAGAGGTGATTGAATACAGTTCAGATCACTACTCCCACAGTATCCATCTGCTTACTCACATAGTCCATATAGACAGGATTCCAGAGAAGCCCAAAGAGCTGCTTGAGTGGAGCTCTGTGCAAGCTGCATCATGACCTTCCTCCTTCTCTTCCTCATGCTCAGAGCAGTGATTCCCAGTAGAGGCTGAGCTGCGGCATGGCTAGGCCAACCAGACATGTTCCTCCGATGGGATGACCTTGTCAGTGCATCTGAACTGTGGTGCCTGTGGCAGATCCTTTTCCTCCCTGTGGTTTTAGCTGACTGGCATTGATAGCGAGAAGGCTGTGACCTCTCCATGACAAACCAGGCAAACAGAGGCAGAGACACAGACAGTGAGACAGACAGACACACACACACACACAAATGCACACCCACGTGTGACCTCAGATGACACTGAGGTATTCCTTTAAACCTCCACACTTGTGCCACTGTCCTGATAGAGGAGCGAGAGGAAGTACACTGATGGTTGTGACACCATCTATTCCCTTCCTAATCCCAAATGAGCGCAAGACTGCTGTCATTCTGCAAAATTGATTTTCTCTGCCCAATTCTTGCGACAAGTCAATGCGTTATCAGTCACACACCCTCAACATACACACTTCTCTAGCACTTTTCACACTCATGTTGATATTTTCAGAGAATAATAAAAACTCTTAAATATAGCACAGTTTTAAGTTAATCAAATGATCTTGCAATCACTTTTTTCCCAGACACGACTGTTTTTTCAGTTTCTTTAATATTGACCTTAAATATTGTATACATTGTCTAATAATCACTTTGTAGGCCTGTGTGTGTGTGTGTGTGTGTGTGTGTGTGTGGGTGGGTGTGGGTGTGGTGAGTGAACTTTGAGTGGTGATTTCAAAGGCTCTTAATTAGCAATAGCCTCAAACTAGGTTTGACGGCACTGCACCAGCCCTGAATTTTCACATTCTCTCTCTTGCTGCTCTAGGGGTTGGCTGTCGATAATTACCCAACACTGCTTGATCCCAATTCCAATTTAGCAGTGCAGCAGTGAGGTGGGTGACTACCGAAATCTAATTAGAAATGTTCCTGGCTTGGCCGCGAGACGGTTAATGAAATGGCCGATAGCACAGAGCCAGGCGAAAGCTGCCACAAGTGTTTAGCATGGACACCAGTCTGAGGAAGCCATTCGGTTCAGCTGTGTGTTGAAATTCTTTTGGTCTTTTAGACATATTATACAAAACATAATAACTTAAGCTATTCAGATCTGCAGCATAGCACACTTATGTCTGACTTTGATCCTCAGTGATGACCTTTCTCATTACCCTTGAATCTGTTTGGATGGTTCGTTCATTTAATCCAGGTACCACGTGAGAGAATCATGTGGTTGTTATCTGGCTGTACACTGACAGTCTGACCCACCATCAGCAGGCCACAGCCATGTACAACAATCAAACAATGCTGCCTTTGTAGCTCTAAATCATGCACCATTTGCCTCATGTTTCAGTGCACTTTCCTACAGCCTCTTAACAGCATAAAGATTGAGGCTTGTTAAAGATTTACTGCAGTAATTCCTATATATTTTTTATGTTTTTAATAGATAACTTGAAAATTAATTTGCTGCACATCTGGGAATTAAGATAATACTAATATAACTTTGTGTTATGAATGTGCCATTGCCAGACTATGTTTTGGTTGTAATCAACAAGGGAAAATAACAGCGTCCTTCTTTTAAAATTTGTGCTTCATTTGCACCTCGGTTTCTCAGCCCAGCTGTTCCACAGTCCTGCTAATCAGCTTCAGAATATCATTAAAAAGCATCCAATCTGTCAGGCGTCCGTGCCATACAAGGATTTAACAGTGGCAACAACATTAGGTCATTTGCCATGTATACTCCCCCAAGGCAAAGTTATTTAGATGCTTATTTGCAGTGTTTCCAGTTGTTGGTGGAACAGCTTTTTGGCTTGTGTTCCCAGCAGCTCACCTTCAAGTCTTGGAGCTCCTCAGGGGCCTAGAGGCTGATGAGGGCATTTTCCAAAAAAGCCACATGTGGTGGTAGACTTTCTCCAAATGGTGCTGTGGCTAGGCTAGCTGAGGCCCTGCTAATTGGCATGGCGACTGGTGGGTCCCTGCTGGAGTGACTGGGGGGTAATGGGCCATGGAGAACCTGCACACTAATGTGCCTAATCGTGTTTGAAATGACAGCGGAGCCCTGGGACACACGGCTTCATTATAGAGGGTGATGTATAGGGAGGGGGGCATAGAGGGGGGGCTCATTCAGGGTCAATTCCCAAAGCACAGAGGGGGCGAAGGGGCACTTGCTCCCCAGGCAAAGATAATGGAAAGATCAAATCACAGCCACTTCCTCTTACAGGTGTATAAAACAGCCAGTCGTTTTTTAAACTTGGTTCTCGCAACTTTAATCAATGCGTTTTTATGGTGTCTACATCTGTGGACGGCAGCAGGCAAAGGCAAAGCTGTTACACCAAGTTGATGTGTAAATGAAAATATATCTTACGAAGATGAGCCCACTGTGTCGGATATGCGCCATAAAGCTTTGGCAGTCTCCAGTTATTAGAGTTTCCCCAGACAACATAGGGAGTGCTCAAAGTGTCAGACGATGGAGAGGGACGCCTGGCGGTCCAAGAGCACCCAGGGGTCATAGTGCTGTTGCTAAATCCAAATGAATGTCACATAATCAATCCAGAACCCCAGAGGCTCTACATCCTCAGACTTTACCAAGCAGTACTCCACCCCTTCACACACACACACACACACACACACACACACACACACACACACACTTCCCCTGCATGGTCTCCCTTGCTGCCCAAAGGACTTGGCTTCATTAAAAACAAGCCTTTGCTTTCTCGAAATGCACTAGCAGCCAGGAGCTGATGCAGAGTGGGGGGGGGGGGGGGGGGGGTAAGAATAAGCAGTGGGTAGTCTCATATCGACAGCTGTCAGCTCATCAGCACCTCTGAGAACGGCAGACACTCTGCACACGTCCACTGATTACAGAACGGGCTAGGCTTCTCAAGAGGGGTGTGTATAAGTCAGGTTGCTGAAGTGTGTGTGTGTGTGTGTGTGTATGTGTGTGTATGTGTGTGTGTGTTTGTGTGTGTGTGTGTGTGTTCCTGTGGTGGGACTCTTGTTAGTGATAACAGTGTTTTGGCAGGTGGTTTGTACAGTTGCTGTGTAGGTTTCTCCTTTCAGTCCTGCCATTCATTATGTGGCCTAGTACACAAGGCGTGGCCTCATACTGAAGCAACTGTTTTTTTATTTTGTTTGTTTTGTACATTAATTAATTTATTTTTAAATATGTGCATGAATTTCACAGACACATGATCAGCATAGCCACAGTATTAAATCTACACCTATATGTTCCAGCCATATCAAACAAATCCTGTTAACTCTAATCTCCCTTCCAATTCTGAGAATGATTTAGTGAGTGGAGCATCTGCTTGAACTCCACGGTAAGATTTGGTATAATCCTTTAGTTGTTCGATTTATTTATTCTGTTTTTGAAGTCGTTTTGAAATGTTTCTTCATACACTACCAACTGCTTTTCTCTAACAAACCATTGGAATTGAGCCAACATGTGGAGGCAGTGTTTCAGTCTCACCTTGAAATATTCTGATTTGCCTGAAAAGCAATATACGCAGAAGACTCCTCTAGCATCAAGGCGTCTGCAGAGTTTAAGGTTTAGCTTGGGTGTCTTCACAAACACTTTCTTTTGGATGGAGGATCTGGGGGCATGCCCCATTGGGAGGAGGAGAAAAACAGCAACTAAATCCTCAGAATCATAGCTCTGCATATTTTAGATCTCTCTCTGCTCAATCACACCTGATGCGGCTTTTCAAAGACTCAGTAATGAGCTGATAATTTGAATCAGGTGTGAGAGAGATCTAACACTTGCGGTATTATGGAGCCCTAGGAGCAGGATTGAGAAATATACCCGAAGATGAAACGTCTGAAGTGTAACCCAGAAACCTGGTAAAAGTCAGATAAGGCTGATACAAAATTAAATGACAAGAAGCTGATCCTGAGGTTAAGACTGGACAATAAATAGAATAGGTCTAAATTGTGTCTGAGATGAGTGTTAGTCACCTCTTGTCTGCACAGGTTGGCCTAGCAATCTAATGTATATTTGGGACAGCAAGTCTATCATACTTCAGTTCAGTGTAATAGGGATTCAGGGCAGGTGCTTAAAATGGATAGTCTATGAGCTATCCTTACATAAAATATCCACTTAGATTCTCTATTTTTTCCTATGCTAGTGAGGTATGGCATAACCAGTTCACACATACTTATAAGCGGTAGTGATACAAATACAATATTCTCAGCTTAAAATGGTCATTAATAAAAACTTTGATTATAGTAAGTCAATCATTTCTTCCAACAATAGCTGTAAAATTCCCACCCAATCAAATAAAACCAGTTAATACTCAAACAATGTAACTGTTGCTTTTGGAACTACAAGGAAAGCGGTATAAGCATGTATTTCATGGTCAGTCTTTATGACATAAATCTCATAGATACATGTAAGAACTGCTTTGAGGGGAAATTCATAAAATGGATGAATTGAATTAAATCAAACCCAAGCATGCTGAGCAAGATTGGCTCAAGAGCAACACAGTAAGGGTCCTTTCAACCAGAAAGTGGTAGATTTAGATCCACAGGCAACTTGCTTTGTTACACCTTAACTTGTATTAATGTTTTTTGTTGTTTTGTTTGTTTGTTTGTTTGTTTGTTTTCCCTGTGGCCATGTTGTTTAATTGCATGGCACATTGTGGAGTTAGCTTATGAAATTAATGCTTTTAATTTTTTTATTTTGTCATCTTTGTGTGCGTGTGCGTGTGCGTGTGCGTGTGCGTGTGCGTGTGCGTGTGTGTGTGTGTATTCAAATTTATTCACGATAAAAGGAAGACATGACAATTTTAAAGTGTTGAGTAGTGTTGAGTAACTCAGAGTACAATGTATAAGATTTGAGAAAATGAAAAGGGCTAAATATTTAATAATAGCCTGATAATATCACATAGTATTGATGCATAAATAGCAATATGCACCTTTTTTTCTGCACATATGTATACATAATACTATGCAAAAATCCATGTGTTCTTCAGCTAATTCTCCATAGTGGAAGAATGTCCCCCATTGTTAGTCGCGTTGTTAGCTGTGTTGTTAGCTAGCTGTGTTGTTTGTATGATGTACTGTATACATACGCACACTGAACATCACCAACCCCCATCATCAAAACACTTACTTTTATGCCAGTTGGATGGTGGTTTGATTTTCTTGCATAGCATAACATAACATAGCACTACAAACTGGAGTTTTGGAGTTTTAAAAAACCCTAACTAACAGCTAATACCTCCTTTGCAGAACTATCACAGGACATTTAGGGCCATAACCCACAGGCTATAATCCACTGCCCTTTTTGCTAGTGGCTTGTGATCTAAGAAACTCTGTTAAGCCTGTAATTATCTGATCAAACCCATTCATGTAAACTTTTTATCTGCCCATAATATCACTGTTTTATGGCAGTGTTGTGCCACTGAAAGGAAGATGCATCCAAATTTAAGGCATTTTCTTTCTACTGTTGCCCTTAAAGATTCACATTTCTAAAACTGTTCCATCCGACTTACAGAAACTAGGAATATCTGAGCTCAGTCAAAGGTTGTTCCGTTTGACAGCAGTGATGGAGGCATGAGAGGGAGCAGCAAGGGGAAGTAATTAAGGCCAAATCCATTTAGGTCATTTAATTAACCAAGAGACACATCCACTGACTTCTGAAGCCTATCAGTGTTCGAATCAGTCTTCAGTGCTGAGGCCTTGTCGAGTGTCTATTAATGAGTACAGAAGTGTTCTGCTGCAGATACACCTGTGAAGACAGTGCAGGGATGTTCTTTGCACTAAGATGAGACCAAGAAAGACTGACTGTTAAGGGAAATGGTCACCTGAACTTATATTCACATTATGTATCTCCAGCTAAATCACTGACCAGTTGTTTTGAAAGCATGGATCTGCTTTCAGCTTTTTCAGAATATATTTAGATATTGCCAGTGGACAGTGTCTTTCTTTGCCTCTCTAGCAATGTTCATGTATATACAATATGTATATACTAGTATTTTGTATGTATATCTCATCCACATGGCATTTTACATAATTGAAAATGGATCTTTTGGAAAACTCTTTCCAGGGTGAAAAAAATTAATTTTCAGTGTTGTCATGTGAACAGGAAATACTGGCCTGTAACATCCGAATGTGTTCTGTCATCTCCTATGTTTACATGAAGCAGTTTTGTGGAAATAGTCAAAATAGTGATGTTTTGAATCTGCTAGCCCTCCTGACCTTTTTTTCAGGTATCTAAATGGCTAGCATGGCTTCATGGCTAGGGTTGTATAGCTGCCTGGGAGTGCTCAACAGCACATTTTTGTTTTTCAATACTAATTACAATTTTGAAAGAACTTTGAAAACAAAATTAATTAGGAAACGTCAATTCACCTCATGTACATGTGGACTAGGCTTCCGTCTCTGTCCTTCTTCCTTAATGTCTTAACTTTTCCATTACCTCCTAACACCACATCTTTTCTGAGGAGAGAGACAGTTCTGCTCTGATCTTTAAAGAGGCGAATCAAAGCTCACAGAAGGTTATAGCAGTGGAGCTGAACTAGCATGTCAGTATGACTGTAGCGAATTATAAATAGCTCACAAAAAGCTTTTATTGCCACAGAGCATGTGGTATTGTTGTGCAATCACTGTTTGTTTGTGTTCTTGTGAAAAAGGTCCTGTGATCCTCACTGCAAGAAAAGGCTCAAAAAGTGTGCGTGCGTGCTCAAGGATGTATTCTGTTTCTTGTCTCGGACCAGAGTTTGATAAGGCTGGTGACGAGCAAAATCATGCCACAATCTGATTAGCCTTTATTAACTGCAAAACAGTGCTCCATCTTAATGTGCCCTAAATAGTGATAGTGATTCGTGATTTCTGATCATTGTGAACACACCTCTGCACACAGTGAGCCACAAAGCCTCTGCATTTAACCCATCACACGTGCACATGTGGAGCAGTGGGCAGCTACCAACAGCGCCCGGGGAACAGTGAAGTGGGGACGGTACCTTGCTCAAGGGTTCCTCAGTGGTGCCCGGGCTGGGACTTGAACCTGCGACCTTCTGATCTCAGGGGCAAAGTCCTAACCACTAGGCACCACTCCCCAGTTTAAATGATGAGAACACAAAAAAGGAACAATGTGTTGTCTCTACACAACATTATAGCCCAGACAAAACAGATATGACTTTGCAAAACTAAAAATAATAAACCTAATGCTCCTTTCATAATTAGTCTGTGTGCGTGTGCGTGTGCGTGTGCGTGTGCGTGTGCGTGTGCGTGTGCGTGTGTGTGTACACTTTGTTACAGGAGTGCCTGTTGCAGAAAGCAGTCTTGTTGCCTTTAGTCAAGAGTCGTGTTAAAAGAAAGCAACCCTGTCCATCTGTGCTAAAAGTCAATCTTCCATGTGCAAATAATCCATCAGAAGTAATGTTCCGGTATATTACCTTGACAGAATGTGTGTGTGCGTGTTTGTGTATGTGTGCGCGTGTGTGTTGGGGTGAATTCTCACTCCCTCATGGGAGGCTGTAATTCATGAGATAAACAGAAGCACCTAGATTTTCAGTTTATTGCCGTGTGATCATTGTTTGACTGGATCACTAAACGATCGCCTCTCTGCTGAATGTGAATGAGGGTGGAGCATATGAATATTGATAGAGGTTCATGTTGATGTTGACTCTGTCCCTGATCCCATTCGCACTCTGGTGTAGACTTATCATCTCTGCCCACCTAATCCGTCAGCCTCATCCTCTGGCCTAACATTAATGTGAAAGGGAAAAAGATGCTTTCCCAAAGATTCATCTACACAGGTTAACTGCTGGTGTGTTTACTTTAAGAGCAGCTCCCTGATGTCCATCTGTCTGTTCAGTTGGCCTGTAGAGTAAATAAGCCTAAGAATTAGCATTTCAACTTGATCTGCGTCCAACACAAACACAGAGCTGCTCATTAATAATGGAATTTGGCACAAACTTGCTCTCCAGTGTTAGCAGCAGGGCCTTTTTAAAAATATTACTTCACGCTTTTTTTTTTCACCCCTTGTCATTTTTCCGCTGCTCTGAAAATGAGTTTTTGATGCGTCCCAGTTGGCCTTGTGTCATGGTTGACAGAGGGAGGCAGTATCCCAGCAGCCTTTGCTGTTAATTGTGTTAAGTCACCTGTGAAAGACTGCAGAGTGAGAGTCAATGAGCCGGGGTCCCTCTGGTCAGAGGTCTCCCACCCCCTTCACATCCCTCCCCTGAGCTATTTCTACATCTCTAAGCTGTGACTGATAACAACAGTTTACCTTTCTATTCTCTTCATGGTTCCAGACAAGACCGCAGTACAGTCAAACCTCGTTAGCTCTTCCCTATTATCTCACCAAATCCGCCTCTGTCCATGAAAGGCTACAGGACAGATTTCTTTCCAAGCTATTTACCCCATTACGATAGCTTGCCAACCCCGCCTCTCACCAAATTTAGGGCCCGGACCAATAGGGGCGAGCTAATGAGGTTTGACTGTACTACATTATTCATCTAAATGAACCACTGTACATGCAAGAAGCTGTTCTGAGACTTAAAATTAAATTGGGTACATTGCATGTAAGATTTTGTATCCAGCTTTGTACTCAGATTACAAAGATTTTACCCTACTTCATGTCTTTGCCAATTAACGGGATTGTTACTGCATAGCTCCTGTAACTTTAGTGCAGTGAGATTAGTTTATATTTAAATGTGAGTATCCTTTTGTTAACACCCAATGGCAGCTATCAAATAACTTTGACCACAAGAAGAGAGCTGCAGTTATAAAAAAAAATAGATATTTAAAAATCAGATGCATCAGTGTCACATAATAGTATCACTTTTCTAGTAGTAGTAGTAGTAGTAGTATTAATGTAGTTTGATCATATTCTTATCATTTGCAAACGTAATGTTTACGCAGGATTATTTATGTTGCAAACTATTGTACCTATTTTTTAAGCTGCTTTAGTTTGTCTCAATGCCGTTTGCTCTTTTACATGAAATATTTCTGGGAATAAAAAGTTATAATTAATTTTACATTTTAAATACATAAAAAAAACATTTAAATATTCACAGGAATTACTTCTTTACAAACAGAAAAAAGATGAAAGCTAATTTATGCCCAAAGTTGTAAAGAGGATGTATGTTGCAGAGTAAAAAAACAAAAAACAAATCTAAAATGTGCCAGACTTCTACCTAAAGAACTATCAAGACACCCAGAATCTCAACAAAAAAGAACTAAGAAATAAAATGACGTCCATATAAAAAGACTTTTAAATAAACAATTATTTTTAAAAGTATTTGTTGTGAACTTAATTGGAACAGGGGAGTGCTTAAAGGGTACAAAATGTACCCATTAGGAACAGCATAATTCATTCATTAAAAAAAGCATTTAATCTAAATATTATTGAACGAGCAAATGACATTTCATTTTAACATCACTTCTCTTGCCGCAATCAATGTCATGTGATCTGAAAATGTCTCTGTGGAAATTTTGTTAAAATTAATAAGTACATTTCCTCTAGACTGTGATGCCATTCATTCATTTTGACCAAGCACAGTTTGGAGGAAGCATGTAGGAATTGTAATGTCTTGAGTCAGGTTGGTTATCTTGCTGCAGAACTTTAAGGGATTCTGTTTAGGTTTGCTCAGTATCCCGAAAGGTAATCATTTGAGTTTGAAGATGAGTTGGAATTTTCACGTCTGGGGTGTTTTTCTAGCAAATGGACTATGGGTGGGTTCTACACACTGTAGATTTTAGGTTCCAAGACTGGACCACTGGTAACCTGGGTGTGCAGACTGCTTAAATTTGATTTGCTGGGGGTAGTTGAGACCACTTGAAGTTTTAATGAGCAGCGATGTTCCTGTGCTCTCTTTCATCTTTTATTTCATTTACAAAGGCACAACCACATAATTAAACATCATTATTTTCATATAGAGACATCTTCTGATCTTCTTTTATAGCCATCCTAATCGATTATTAGGCTATTACATTGTAAATTGTTAGTAAAATTACATCCATTAGGCAGTCTGCTCCATTTGCTGCAACAGTAAAATTAGTTAGCTCAATGGTCAAGTACTTGCTATACTTTACAGCTAACATTAGTGTTGGGGAACTACAGCTACTCTGTTAAATGTTCTGTTCAGTGCATCTCCAGTATTTAAGAACATAGTGTTGCTTTCAGTTTCTAGCAACTTGTTTAACTTCTTTTCTTTTGTTCTCTTTCTCTTTTAGGTGGTTGAGCGTCCACTGTGGATCATGCTGTGGGCCTGAGAACTGCAGCTGGAGTTGAAATGCGGTTGGTTTTGGGGTTGCGGCCCCTCCTGGCCCTGACTCTCACCCTCACCAGCCTATTGCACCTGTCAAATGCTGCCACACCCTTCCCCCAGGACCTGGAGCCAATCAGTATTATTGGGAGTGAATGTGAGTATGACATTTTAAAAAGCATTCCTGGGACTGTATGGGTTTAGTTTTGCTATTAAAGAAATGGTTTCATCCACAAATTTGAAGTTGCCCCATATTGCCAAAGGCTTTTTTAGTTTAGCATTGTAGCCTTGAAATGAATTGTAACAATCACTAGTCGATAGTCATCCAAATGTTTTTTTTCTGTAAATACATATGCCTTCTATAAAAACTCTAGTGTCTAAACAGTGGCCCCAACATACATTAATAAACTGTGAAGAATATATATATATATATATATATATAATACAAAATGGCACAGACTTGTCAATATGATTAAGGACATCATATTTATTTATTTCAACTATGCATTTTTGAATAAACCATCTTTTGCACAATGGGCAAGTACATGCTATATGTGGTTCTTTAAAGAACCATTTGAAAAATAGTTCTATGTAGCACGATGAGTGTGGTTTTTTTTTTTTTCTATAAAATCCTCTTGTGAAGCGTGTAGCTGAACACTGGGGGCAGACATTTTGTAATAAAGGTTTAGAAAAAGATGCATCTGACAAAGTGTCCTAGACGTCCTTTAGTCACAACCGACACTACAGATGACATACACATTTGTATTTAATTCAAATAAAATGTCATTTTTACAATAAGAAACAGCTGAACTTGTAAATGTAATTTGTAGCATATGCATGTTGTACCTCATGATGTGTTCAAGCGAAGGGGAGACACTTTTTCATAGGGGCTTTCTTGTTTATGATTCTTCTCATCAAAAGTACCGAAATTAAGATGAATTAGATGCTGTTTCCTGAACGGAATAAATTAGAGATCATATAAAACCATCTCTCACACTTAAAAGCACTCAGCCTGCCAAACAATCAGCACTTGGCAGGTAGGAACCGTGCTCACGTGCCAAATGCATAAACAGCCAGTGGCTCCACAGCCAATCCAGTCACATCACTCACATCAACATATCAATAATGACGTGTGCAAGACCATACTTAGCTACAAAGGAGCACTCACCTTCAGTGAGATGGGTTTAGTGCTTTTATTGTTGATCTCAGCCATTGCTCTTTTGCAATGAAATCAGATTGTTATATTAATAATGTGGTATCAGAATCGGAATAGGCAGAAATCAAATTCCCATACAACTCTTTAATTGTGAATCAATTTTTTTAGCATAAAGGCAACATAGGAAAGGAAAGGTGGTGAAATCTCCTGTCTGTTTTGAGCAAGGAACTTCCCCAGGTTAAAATTTCAGAACCATTATTATTAGATGAGGTGAGAAGAAGACTGGCCTTTCTGCTAATGGATCCATAAGAGATATAGAAGCACTGCGCAGTGGTAGAGGTAGACTGGGGCTAATAGAGCTCTTCTAGGAGACAAGCACACATGTAATGAGGTCCATTTGTCAGCCCTTTCTGTGTGTGTGTGTGTGTGTGTGTGTGTGTGTGTGTGTGTGTGTGTGTGTGTGTGTGTGTGTGTGTGTGCGCGCGCGCAATCATATTGCTGTGTTCTACACACCTGATGATTAGCTATTACGTATGTTAATTTCCTGACCTTGTGCTAGGAGGGAGCTTGAGATGTGCTAATTTTAAGGGCAGGTTAAAGGTAAAGGACTGACTCACACCATTATGATCAAGAGTTTTCCTGCATAGATTCCAGGCCAGATGAAAAGCTCCCTAATGCAAACAAACAAAAAGAAGAAATTAAAACACTGAGAAGGTTCCTTTCTGAGAGCATTTGGAAAGTTGCCTCACAGTCTGCACTTAACATGTCATACTTTATATCGTATTAATGTTTCCACTGTAGGTTTTGCACATGGTTTTTTTTCTGTATAAAAGTTTGCATATTATCTAAAATATGAAATATAACCTTTAATGTTTTTGTTTTTTCTTCTTTTAAAACCATGTTAAATGGGGTATGGGAGTGCCAAAGTATGTTCTCTATAGACCATTTGTCGTTATTTTCAATTTTGAGACAACAAAGTGCAGTTTCACTAGGTGCAGACTTGCACATATGACTTCACATCCTGGCTGAGTTACACAGGCATGAGGAGTGGACGTCCGTGAAGGTTAAGAGGTTAAAGCCGTTTCTCCCCTTTCTGAAGAAGTGGGAGCACATAGCCACCATGAATGTTGTTTACTCAGCATATCTACCATGTTTGTCTGCCCCAGAGATCAGCCCCTTTGCCCTTTCTCTGTATTTCCCTCTACAACATTCTTCATTCTGCTCTTAATTTCTTGTTCTCTCTCTTCTGTCTATCTCTTGTTTGTGTGTTTGTGAATTCATTGATGGCATAAAGGTGCTCCCTCTTGTCCAGCATGTGCAATAACAGGCAGAGTCCCGTGGTGCTGTGGACTGCAACCCATCATGGTCATGGGATACAACAGCTGATTTGTATAAATAGTTTTAAGTCTCAGGCACTGGGTGGGTGGGGGAAGGCGCTAGATAACCGCACTCTCAATCTAAACACAGAGAGAAAGTGCATGATTGATTTCTCTGGGGTTCTGTGCTGTATGTCTTTGCACAGAAGTGTGAGAATAATGGCTGTACTGTGATCAGTGGTGAGCACGCTGAGATCAGATGATGTTTACTGTGTAAACATCTAAGAGGAAAAACGGGCTCCTGCTGCCGCTAAACTCTTAGATGTTGCTTTTTCACAGCCTGTCATTCTGCGCAGGGCTCAGATCAGTTTAAAAAGAGGCGAATTCCCTGCTGTCTTCAGCTGTAGTATTTCTGCCCTTGGAGTTTACTACAGGATGATTTATACAAGTCGTAGCAATGCAATTTTGAAATTTGAGTACTACATCTCACAGCATAGTCAATACAGCTATCAATAGTCATTCTGACACATAACAGTGACCTTTGCAGTGTAAAAGCACATGCTGAAGTTTTGCTGTCTCTCATACTCCATTACTTTGGGACCATGTACGATAAATGGCATTGGCTGAAAAGGTCTCTCCCAGTTCACCTTCCACAACACAAAGGAGTGGGCTAAATTAAGTCATCACTTTGTGCTGACAGATTGGACGCACAGACTGAATTTACTCTGTCGTGAAGGGCCAGCAGTGCTCTTGGACCTCCACCATTAAATAATGAATAAAGGATATCCTGAATGAAGAATCTCGTTTTAAGCTGAGCGCTCTCAAGAGGATTAGTTTTAATAAAGCCACACTGAACAGAATGAGTACAATTTTGTACAATTATTTTTGCTATTTATGAATGAAACCTTCTTTTTTTTTTACTTTTTTTTAAATAAAATAAATCTATATGAAGATATTACTGATTAGTGTGAACAGCCAATGCTGTCACTGCTGTATTTTTAATCTCTCTCTCTCTCTCTCTCTCTCTCTCTCTCTCTCTCTCTCTCTCTCTCTCTCTCTCTCTCTCTCTCTCT
>JBBIGC010000007.1:10100722-10111307 GCA_037576955.1 Lepidarchus adonis
CACACACACACACACACACACACACACACACACACACACACACACACACACACACACACACACACACACAGAAATCTGGATATCAAGTCCTTCTTGTCTGTCTCCTCTGTCTTTTGCTTGCCCCTTCTTTCTATTTCTTATTTTCTGTCTCTTTCATTCTGTCCCCCCCCCCCTTTTTTTCTTTCTCACTCACTGTCTTCTGCTTTGTTATGGGGAGGCTGTCCAGTCCGATTTGTCACATGCACAGGTCTGGTCCATTAGTGAGATGATGTGGTGAAGATGATGAAGGAAATTCGGGAGAAGGGACACACAGACCCTGTCTAGCACATCTGGTGTGAGTTAACTGTGCACTGTCTCTCTCTCTTTCTCTCTCTTCTCTCTCTCTCTGTGTTTTAGGAGCTGTCTGTCCTCACGAGACCCTTACTGTATCTGGCGAAGGAGCGGAAACTGTGCCACGGTGGCGCCAGGACTAAAGTGAGTTACGGTTATAACACACAGAGTGCCTCTATTAGTCCCTCCATTAGGACTAAGTTACAGTGAATATATCTGATTTACCCTTTTAAGAGTCTTTAGTTACTGTGGTTGCTTTGCATAATTTAAATGTGATTACACGTTGACTTAATTCCCTAAGTAGTTGATGAATTACAGGTTAAATTTGTAGTTTTGAGATTTACTTTCAGAAATTTATCTCACAGCAGTAATACCAAGGCTCTGTTATTCTTTTGAAAAGAACATGTTGGAATATGTCACAGAACTGAAATGATGAGAGGACTGAGGTGGCAGGATATAAGCATAAGTCAAGTTTATGGGGTATTTTCCAATAATTGTAGTTACAGTTCATCATGGGGTCAGAGAACAGACAGGTGGGGTTAACACAGAGCATATCCAAGTCAGAAAACAAGACAAGGGTGATTAGAATTGAAGAACAGATAACACAGAAAGTACAAAAGTAGAGTACAAGTGGGAGTTAGGAAAACAGGAATATTAACTCTTTACGTGTTTGTGACTTTGTATTGCAACTGCATTGCATAAAGTATGTTGCAGAGGATACAAACAAAACAAGGACTATTTATAGAGGCACATAATGAGACACAAGTGAAAATGATGTTGGGAGACCACAGATAGGGTGGAGACAGAAGCTTTCAGACCGGGATAGGGTGGAGATTTGAGAGCGTGATGCTTGTACCTTTTCAAAACCCTAGGGTAGGGACTGGTAAATATAAATAATACATTTATGCATATTATTTTCTTACAATAGAAAGTGAATAGTTCATTGCTGAATTTACTTAAGTGTGTGTTGTGAAGTTGTTGTGATGTTTGTTCCTGAAGCCTTACTGGAAAAAGTTCTGGCCATTTTCCTCTCTTCATTCAGTGGAGCATGTACTGCCACCTGCCTTCTCAACTTTTTAATTCACTTAATCTGAAAATATGTGTTATTTAATCAATATTAATTATATACAACAACTCATGTAATTTAGATCTCCTGCTCCATGCTTGTCAAAACATTGGGGACCTGAGTCGCACAGCCATCCATCTTGCTTGTGTGAAAGTGGCAAGCATGCCTCCCCTTAGCAGACTGAAGGAAATTAAAGGGCGTAAGCCATGCCTTCACCTAGCGGGTGCTGCAGCAGGATTATTGATCACACCCAGGCCAGTGTCATTTATTTATCTAAACCTGTGTGACACACAGTCTTATTGACCAACCAGCATCTTTCAACACGGCCATTTGAAGAAGAAGGCCAGATCAATCTCTCTCTCTCTCTCTTTATGTCTGTCTGTACACTTGGACAGAATTGAAAGTAATGTTCAGCTCTATGGCTTTCAGATGCCATGCCTGTGTATACGAAACCCTCAGCACCTCAGAGAGTGCAAAAGCAAGCAGAGAAAGAGAGAGAGGGAGCTGTTACCACTAACACCCACAAGGCCTTTAGCAGTTGTGCTTGCCCGAAACATGGCTGCTACTCTAAATCACTTCTAGTGCTTTTTTTATCTGATCTAAACTTTGGCCATAAATTGCAGCACAGTGTTGGTGACAGCACATGGCAGACATGGGTCTGCTATCCAAATGTGAGTATTGATCCCTTTAAATAGAGCCAGGGAGTTATTGCCTCTGTATCACATGACCACTCATGTGCTATATTTACTATAGGCCTCTCTGGCCTGCTGCTAATGGAATGTGTGGAATGCATTAATGCAATTGCCCAACATACAGTTCAACTTGACAGATTATTGATCTTGTTTGGAAAAAAATGCTTAATTGTACATTATCAATCGATTGAAATAGAATACAGTTGTGTTCCCAGTGGAGTTGATTGGGAAGCACACTCCTAGGATCATGTTAAAACCAAAAGCACCTCTTTATATTTGATCTACTTGTCTGCTGTGGTGTAATGAGGTTTGTCAAATGTGGATGAAAGCCTTGTTGATTGGATTTTAGTATATATTTGACTCATCTTAGTGAACAGTCTTGATGGTCGTATACAGGCCAGACAAAGTCTAAAATATATACAGATCTGGTTTGTGTAATTATTTATATAAAATCATGCTTTGGAGGTCCTGACCTATCTGCCATCTCTACATGGCAAATGGTTAACAGAAGTATGGACATGAGTGATTGGCAACAGATTTTTGAAAGTAAGGTGGTCATGTGGTGTGGTGGTTTTAAGCAGGACTGTCTCTCCTAAACATAATCAATTATTATAGTCAAACAGAAACTCTGTTATCTCTGTTTCCAATGTGCCTCTAATGTTTGTCCTCAAGGTCTACAGGTATACTGTGTTAGGGCTGTGGATTTTATATTTAAAATATTAGCAGTTTCTGTCTTCCTGTTGTTTGTTTTGTGCTGTCATTTCGAGATTCAAGATTAAATGAACTCATGTTTCCCTGTGTTGGTATTTCAGTTCAGTATTATCACTGTACACATTTTTAACCATTTAATTGTTGTTCTCTGATGAACCTGTTACTATATTTACTATTTGTTTAGTTTTGTTTATTTTGAGCAATTCTTTCTGAAGCACAATTGGTCATTAAAGGGGATGAGAGAAAATGGTTCAGCTTCTCTTACAGATGATTGGCAGTTGCAAAGTTGTCCTTTAATAATTAGGTTTAAGGAGACAAATCTTTATTAAGTCTTTGTGGGTTAAAAATGGTCAACACTAAAAAATAGGCTTTAAATGTTTTTCTGTTACATTTTTCAAATAATGATGTAGCACCAGTGCTTTACTTCAGGGAATACCGAGCTGAATCCTATCATTTATCATGCCAGTTTCTGTAAATGCAACAATTATATGGACCGTGATGTTGATATTTATGGTTATATCAGGCTAGGGTTCAATATTTGAGTACTGGAGCTTAGACCACCAATCCTTATTCTCTTTGAGGCATGACCTTTTAAGAATGTATATGGTTTATGTTTTTTTTATGTATCGCCATGTATTTCCTTCTTTTATATATTGTATTGCTTGGAGATTGCTGAACCGTAGCCAGTGTGAGCTGAAGCAAGCTCTTAAAGAGTGGGGCTTACAGCAGCAGACACAGTGGCTTTATGGAGGTTTGTATGTTTGAACACCTTTGGCTCCTGCTCAGCAGCTTTACTGGCTCCCAGAATCTAAGGCTGAGTTAAACTGTAGCACAGCAGTCTTGTCATGTGTTGCAAAAGAATTCAGGATCTTTGGCAAAGGTGAACCCATCCTCCACTTGAAGGGATTCTGAGACTGATAAATGTTCTATAAAGTGTTTGTTCCTTTGCCAAGTTGGCGTTCAATAGCTTTCTTTATAGGTGACACTACTGATAGCCTGTTCTGTTGGTGATTTTACTCACTCTTATTCCAGTTTGTGTGTGTGTGTGTGCGTGTGTGCGTGTGTGGCGCGCAGACAGGGTGAAAAACATGCTTGCGTCATATCTGTTCTTATGTTGTGGTTTTATGCATGTACATGTGTAGCTGCCAAGCTGTCACATAAGTGAATGCCAAGTCATTTCTTCATTTTAAAGGTTAATGGAAATGATGAGTCCAAACTGTCAGGAAAAAAAGAGATTGAATATTAAGAGTGGAATGAGCAGAGGGGTAGACATTTGTGTCAGTAGTATACTACTGTGTAAGATGCTCTACAGCTATTTCCCATGTGTTAATGCTGTAGCTATGGCATATTCAAGTGAACACTGAGCAGTGTCACATCAAGCCTGTGTTTTTCCATCAGACAGTACAAAAAGGCTCTCTTTAATTGAACTGCTATATCGCCTGTTGTTTATGTGGACTTAAGCTGAAGCATGCTTGAGTTAACAGATCTAAAAGATGAATCAGGATGTACAGTAAATTAAATCATGAATCACAGCAATTGGGATTTCCTGCATTTGAATCACAGCAATTGCCATCCCAACAACTGGGATGTAGGGACAACAATCCCTACTACAGAGAAATCTACTTTCCCCTTTATGGAGTGCCACACTTGAACACTTCCTTAGTGGTCTAGAATGCCTCTTAGTAGCCTCTTTGCTTTCACACTACTCATCAGACTTCCTGTAGCACCATTCCTGTGAAGACGTTGTTTGCTTGCAGTGTTGCTTTTATCTGATGGTGCTTTTTCTCTGCGAAGGACAACACCCTGTATCTTTTATTAAAGCAAGCAGCCACACATGCGTGGGCGTTTAATATGCTGCCTCTAGCAGTGCTGTGCACTTCTCCTTAATACTACCTTCTGTCTTTAGGAACCCAGCTCCAGGGAAAAACTCACAGTTCTGGTGTATTCTGACTGGGGTTTTGTGATGTTCTTGTGAGTGACTTCCCTAGACATAATGCAGCTAATTAGCAGTGGAAAAAAAGAATAACTCTTGATGTCTGTAATGGATAATTAGGCATGATGATGAGGGCTGTATGCTATTCTTGGTCTCTTAAGCTTGCTGAGTCATTGCAGCTATAGAGCTGTCTATAGTGAATCTGTATAAAGTGCATCCCACTGCTCATATCAGATGTTTTTTGTGTAGATATCTTCACATGCTATTACAGATACTGATACATGTTTCAAATGTAAAATATGTGACCACATAGGCTGGGATTTGCATTACATCGAAATATGTTTATTTCAACATGAATAAAAATGCAGTATGATTAGTTTAATGCAGATTCTGTTGTAGCCGATTGTTGCCGTTTGGCTCTTTTTGGCCAGAGTGTATCAAATACATAATCAAACATTGCTTTAATCTTTGAAATTTAATTATTTGTCAGATCTGTTTTTCAAGGTAAGTATCAGCTGATGTTGATATGATTCTGCTGTATCACACATCCCTTGCAGTAATCTCAAGCCTACTCAGGAGCTTGATAAGATTATTTTATTTTTCAGAGCATAAATACCCATGAGCAAATGCCATGAATTGCTTGAACAGTGTGAAACGAACTACAGGGGGAAGCATCAGCTTAATTGCAGAGGCCAAATCATGCCTGATTGTTGTCAAAAGTGCTCAAGATGACAGCAAACACACTAATTGCAATTTGTGCAGCATCAAAACACCAACAACTTTAACACAAGCAGTTCAATAAAGTGAAAAGCATTTGTATCTGTAACATTTGCATACACTGCTGAGTTCTGCCTTTTATGTTGTAACTAGCTATATACAATAGAGAAAAATGGCTTTGGCACAGCTCTAATCATACAAATAAATGATTACTCTTTGAGCATGGCACTAGGCTGCAGGACATCTTTGCCCATTTCCCTCTGTTGTGCCCCACAGTTAATAGGATGGTGTTTCAATGAGTTGAGTGCCAGTGTGCACTTTTTAGAGTGCCACTAACCAAAGGCCTCAATTTGATTTACACTGGTACAGGTCACACACTCCATAAGTAATTTTTCCAAAGTTAAGATTGCTAGTCCTGCAAGTTTAATAATAATAATAATAATAATAATAATAATAATAATAATGATTTTATTATTATTGCACTTTTCTCAAACCCAAGGTCACTTTACAGAGACAACAGTTAACAAGTAGTAGAAAAAGACAATACAACAGCAATAACAAAGAAACACAAACATTAGTAACAGAGAGACTGTTTACTTAGTCTAAGTAAAAGTCAGGTGTTGTAGGTGGAGGTGTAACATTGGAAGAAAAGATGTGTTTTTAGTTGGGTTTTGAAGGAAGATAAGGATGAGCAAAAGTTTAGAGGGAGGGAATTCCAGAGTTTGGGGGCAAGGACACTGAATGACCTGCCGACCATTGACTTACTGTAAGGTGAAATTTTGGGAACTTGGAGATAATATGCCTCTGATCTTACATTAGAACTTCATTATTTATCAGAGTGTAATTGTGGTTTGAGAATTAATCATTCTCAATGGCTAATAATTTCACTTTTTCAGTAGGCCTCACAAGCAATCATCACGAACAGCTCTGCTGAATGAGTTTTTGTTGCACAGTGTGTGAACTGCTTTCAAATGAGTGCTTTGACAAAGGACAGGTGTTTTCACCTCCTGACAAATGCACAGTGAATAGGACTTAAAATAATCACTGTTAATTGTGATTAATAATTGCAATCAAAATACAGTACACAATAATTGCAGTCATAATCTTTTCAATAGTCTCTCGTGTGCATGTTTGGTGTGGTTCTCAGACCTTTTTACTTCCTGCCAGCGTGGAACAAACATGGCTTCCGCAGCCTCTGTTTCTCATTTGCCATTCGTTCGCCCAGCCACCTCAAGAACATCAGCCTTGATGAGACGGCAAACAAATTGCATTTCCCTCTTGGTATTATTCAGGCCCAGACAGTGAGACAGCTGGACTGCTTCCCTGAACTTGACAGCACAGGCAATTAGAGGAATAGAAAGAGAAAAGAATGATACAGGTGTTAACTCTGTCCCTTCCTTCTCTCTCTCTCTTTCTCTCTTCCTCAGGTTTGGCTTTGAGCAGGATGTGGAGACCGGCTACCCTCAGTATCCAGACAGCTGCCATGGTGAGTACAAGACAACCAGAAAGTCCTTGTATAAACCATTGAGTCTGATGTATTTGAATCTAAGGCAACAGGACTGTTGTAACCTCTCCTCCAAGAGGCTTCTTCAGTTCTGATGTGGTTTCTTCCAGAATGTATCTTCTGTGGGTGGACAATAAAGTTTTATTGTTCACAGATGTTAATGAAAGTCATTAAAGAGTTAGGTAGTTTTTATGGTGTTTGAATAGCTCCATTTGTTATATATATATTATTCATTTATTTTTAATCACATTTCATATTTAGAAAAACACATCTTGTGTTGCAAAATACTTTCTGGTTATTGGATATTTGTACTTTATGTATCCTATGCTATGAGCAACTATACTCTCTTCACTCATAACTGGGCTATGGACTGTAAATGTTCCCTATAGTGTTTGGCTTTTTGATGCTTATTTAGAGACAGGCTGTGTAGTATATAATTAGAGCTCTGAGAATGCATAGCAACATTTTCATACAAAATATTAATGATCAAATTCAAATCTTGACATCAGTACTGAAACTTGTATTCAAATTGAAAATCGTGTGCATCATTAGTAATGTGTAATGACATTACTGTATGATATCAAATTTGCTTTTGAATCAACACTTCTATATTATGTTTTGTTTGATAAATGTTTTTTTATTAATTATGCAAAGCAACTTTACTTTATCTGCAGTGCAGACAGAATATTTCCACTTGTTTCTGTGAGCTACTACACAAGGCAATCCTGAGGTTCATCTAGGCTTCTTCAGGATGGCTTTCTTTAATCATGTGTCTTTTTTCTCTTAATCATAGATGTCTTGGCAACCACACGGAAGCAGAACACTGCAGTAGATTCAGCCTATGGTCAGTAATATTTCCCTTCTTTTGCTTTAGTTCACAAGTCATCATCTCTCCATTCAGGATTAACTTAAATTCATCAGTCGCTCTGTGCTCCTGCTTTTATAAATCATTGCTCTCATTCAGAAAGTCTTTGAAAACTTGTATATGTACTTTAACTTTAACGCCATCTGCTTTCTTCTTTCATTCAAATAATGGGTCCATATTGCAAGTACATTTTTTATTTTGTTGGCCGGCCTTGCTGTGTGAATTGAGCGATCGGTGGACATATTACAGCATATTGCTCTCATATGAGGCAATTTTCGCATGCACACACATTACAGTGTGTGTGTAATTTAATCTGTCCTGCTGTTGCTTTAGAAACACCCCTCCCCCTACAACCAATGCGGGAGATGCTTTCGTTCAGGTATGACACACTGCCACTCCAGATCAATCTCTAGAGAGTTTAGTGCCTGTGAAAACTAGGTTAAGTTTTTAAAGTCATTTAAAAGATATTACTGAAATTATTATGGTAAAAGAAGGATTATTATTTTTTATTAATAATCATAATCATTATTATTCTATGTATTAGAATAGATTGTTTAAAATGGCTTCAGTCACTTTGTGTTTAGGTTTCAGTTCTCATCTGTAAAAGGTCCAATTTGATCTCATTTGCTGAATTCAAGCAAACAGCCTGTGATGGGTAAAATGCTGACATCACCATTCCATTATAGTGATCTTTGTGTGATGGGCTGTGTTCACAATGGCATATAGTTACTTTCATTCACTTTTACTTAACATAATTATTGTGGTGCAGGAGATGCACCTTCCTGGCTTTTACTACCTGTTTTGCTGGTTACTGTATCATATGTCACAAATTAGGGATTACTTTTATGGAGCAGTTTTATTTGCTTGAATTGTCAGAAAGTAAGAGGTCTGTTACAATCAAGTCAACCAGTTTCATCAGTTAAACAATATATCGGTCAGGCCGGTAGGTCAGCTCAGCCCTGGATTTAAAAGCTGCATACAGCTGTTCGTTTCACAATCCGATCAACTAATGCTCTCAGCATGTGGTGTGCCAGCATGTGTATGTGTGTATTAGAGAAAGAGAAAGGGAAATGGTGTATTTTCCATCAAGCGGTAATCAGTAAATAGTATGTGTGTGTCTGGGGTGGGGGTCTTTAATGCTACTGTGTATGTTGGCTTAGTTTTTGCAGTGCAGACAAATCAGCAATGGAGGTCAGGGCTCAGAACTATTGTATCAGCAGCACTTTCTGACAGAGTGACAGTACTGCTGTTGTCTGACTGCTTAACTCTATTCAGTCCAGCACACCCCTCTGCCTCACACACACATACCAACCACTAATCCCAGTGCACAGCCAACAGTTACTGCACTAGCAGTTCCAAAGCTAATAGCAGTCAGAATGGCACCATGATGTTTTAAATCATTCCGTTTTAGGAATTTTGGGAACTAGTTGGAATGGAAAAAAATGCACCAGCACATTTGTAAAAGACTATGGAACATTAGAAGTCATCTTTCTTTTAACGGAAGTATGTAAGAAGG
Organism: Lepidarchus adonis; assembly: GCA_037576955.1. Lineage (NCBI taxonomy): Eukaryota > Metazoa > Chordata > Actinopteri > Characiformes > Lepidarchidae > Lepidarchus > Lepidarchus adonis. Next base: position 10,110,057 of record JBBIGC010000007.1, read on the forward strand.
AACACAAACATAAAATGTAATTAAATCTTATAATGGAATAATGGACTGACAGGCAGTTATATGTTTGTACATACAGTTATTATACACAGATTATTGTTGGTTACATGCTCTTTATGATTGGTCTAACTCAAAGTTGTACATGATGTATGCATTGGCCAGGGCTGTAGAATGGCTGACAATGCCCAGTATGTACTGGCAAAAGTATGTTGGGATGTTATTTATCAAGATATGAAGCGCATATACCATTGCCCAATTTACATACACACCTATTTGCATAGAAAGTCTTAGTACAGCATTTATTGAGCTAAACAATACTTGATTTGAAGAAAGAGACTCTTCAGAAGAGTGTGACTGTAGGCACCTTTGCTGTGGTGTCAGTCATTTTATCTAAGGAGTGAGAAAATTAACATCATGGGAATACACCCAGTCAGCGCCCAACTGATTAATTCAGTTTGGATCTCAGTGGACCACTGTTCTTCTAGAAACCCAATGTAAATGAGCGGTTCACTTATTTAGTTTACTGCTTTTTCTATTCTCACTTCAAGACAAAAGCCCTCAACTGCCGTACAGCGCACAGCAATTATTTCAGTGCTGAGAAAACACCCACGTGCCAGCGCTGAACCATTACACTCTCAGAGCTTTGTTCCTGATCGGCTTGATGCTGTACGCTCTCTCTTTCTCTTTCTCTTTCTCTCTCTCTTTCTCCCTCTCTCTATCTCTTGCTTTCTCTCTCTCTCTCTCTCTCTCTCTCTCCCCACCCACCCCGATGGCACTCTCTAGCTCTCTTTGGTTCTCTTGTGTTTGCTCCTCCCGCCCCAACCGCTTCCTCATCTCCCCACTGTTTGATAAAGACGCCCCACACAGAAAAGCCAGCCACACATTTTTGCAGCACACACACAATGAAACAGTGTTCAATGAGCATATTTATTTTTGTTAATTTATTTAGTTTATTTTTTTATTTATTAATCACCCACCCCAGTCCGTCCCCCAGTTGTTTAAAGCAGCAGGTCTAGGAAAGATAATAAGTGGAAGTCATAACAAAACTCAGCCTTGTGGCCATGCACTGCTGTGCCAGCCTGCGCTCCCCTGGTGTGCAGAAGGCTCCATTTGCCTGGCACAGATGGCACACTGACAGGCCTGATTTGGAACAAGCCTGGGACTGGCAGAAAACTGTGTGTGTGTGTGTGTGTGTGTGTGTGTGTGTGTGTGTGTGTGTGTGTGTGTGTGTGTGTGTGTGCCCCTCCCCAGCTC
>JBBIGC010000007.1:10123331-10158626 GCA_037576955.1 Lepidarchus adonis
GAGAGAGAGAGAGAGAGAGAGAGAGAGAGAGAGAGAGAGAGAGAGAGAGAGAGAGAGAGAGAGAGAGAGAGAGTGCTACAAGAAGGTGAGGCAGGCAGGGTATTGCAGAATTTATTTAGCCATAACTCTTCCCAGTTTGCATTTGCAAACAGTAGAACAGCAGAAAAAACGTTTATGAGGGAAAGAAGAACTTTGTTGGAAAGCTTCCCTCATTCGATAGCTAGCAAATTGCCTTGCTCTGCACTCTAATGTGTTTGTATTGATGCCTGGAGGAAGATTATCATTGTTTTCATTTTTTTTCCCTCTCTCTCATGAATGTATTCTGCATCCATAATTTTGCTTTTGCTTGCAACTGCATAAAAAGTACAATAGCACTTTTCTATCCTCCCTCTCTCACCCTCCCTCCTACTTTAGTGATTCACCCACACAACCCTATAGTGACTCTGCTGTATGTACCTGCTTCAGCATCCTGAAATAAAGCCGGCACAGCGAGCTCCTGCTAGCTTAAGCACAGGTCCCAGCCTTATCCTCACAGCTGTGTTTATTGCCATCACTCTCATGCAACTCCAGCTCACCCACACACTGTTATATAAAAAGAACCCTCATCATATTTATCAGTTTGTGAATTAGGTAGCTACATTTTTTAAACAAAATGTAGAAAACAATGTTTGTATCGTCACAAATCTGAATAATTGCTTACTGGATTAGAACCCTTTTCTGCCATGGTTTCATTTATAAAGTCAGGAACTCAGCACCTCTTTCCTCACCCTTGGATGAAGAAAAATGGATTTGGACAGAGAAGAGTGGAGAGAATGACAGTGCAGATGGCAGAAAGATTAGCTAATTATCTCAAATTGCAGGTGGTAGGAACAATCACCTCTGGCCTTGGTCTGTGGAGCTCATTAAGATAATATGATGGCACAGTTTATTATGTGTTTTTCATTTAAGAATCATTCAAATTGGCCAGGCTACACCAACCCACCCCAACCTTCATTTTCAAAAAATTTGCATTCATAGGTCAGTGATGGTAAACATAGTTAATGTCTATTTAACAGCACTTGCAAAATACATGTAAATACAATAAAATCAATTTCAAGCTTAAAATGAACGTTTCTATCACAGATCTGGAAGAAGACCAGCATACGTTTAGAAATTAATTTGTACTAAATAGTGGTTTATTTTGAGAAACACTGTATGATACTGTATGAAATTGAATAGATCAGAAAGGAATCTTCACATAAATCACTTTAAATAGTATAGTGTAAGTGTTCATAAGCCTTGCTCAGGTTGTTTCAGCTCCTTGAGAAAGACTGGATGCCCATTGGTTTCTCTGTTGCAACCAAAATCATTGAATGTGCTTTTAGTGTTATTAGCCAGTAGGGAGTCTTTAACCTATTTCCTGCAGTCAAAGACCCTAAGCCTTGATCTGTTCAGCCGTCTACCGCGACAGTAACTTACAGCAGTAATCTGCTCGTTCCTCCAAGTCTTCAAGTTCAGTGTTTTGGGAGGGTTTAGTAAAATACCCTCAGCACTGTCCTGCTGAGTTTTAATGTCACCCCTGAGCTCTCACCATACTCACTTTAATGTGTTTTCTCCCTCTTTCTCTACCTCTCTCCCCATCTCTCCATCCCCCTTACCCTTCTCTCTCTGCAGGCGTCCGTCGACCCCCTGAAGCAGATAAATCCAACCACAGCGTTCACTACACTCTGCTAATAGCATGTGTGCTTGTGGCTTTTGTCCTGGGCGCCTTTCTCTCCGGCTTCCTCGTCTCCTGTTACTGCAACCACAATGTCAACAAGACCAAGAGGCTAGCCAAGGACCCGGAGGCTCCCATCCCTCACGCATTGTCACTGCGCAGCTTGGCCAAGCTAAATGGCTTGCTGGAGAGCCAGGGCAAGGAGGAGAAACTGGAGGTGTCTTCTCCAAAGATCTACAATTCTTTCTTCCAGAATGGAAAGGACCACCCGCCACGTAGAAGTGCCCACCATGGAGTCATGTCAGAACTTATCCATCCTCATCACCATTCCTCAGAGCTGTCAGGCCTTCCTACACCCGACTCAACGCCAGAGCTGCCGATCAAGAGCATGAAGGCCTTTAAAAATCAATGGGAAAAGAACCAAAACTGCAACAATGGCAAAGAGCCAAAGTCACACAATGCAGCAGTGTCCAGACCCATTTCTGGTGTCCATCAACAGGTTTTCCCCTTCTCACATGGGATAGTAAGCAGACAGGCCCTGGGAAGCTCCATGCACCCAGAAGAGCGGAAGATTCACAATGCCGAACGTATACCTAACCAGCCACAGCACTGCTACCCACACAAGATTGTTGACGTGACCTCACTTGATGAGCTCCTGAAACACATCCATGAGATCAACGTGGCCACTGGGAAGACCCCTACTGTGCTTACCTCCTCCATGTCAGCGAGTGCAAGCCAAATGGCATTTGCTAACCGTGTGCAGCCTCAGATCCCTGAAACAGAATCAGCACCCTACTACAGCTCCTCCACTTTGCCCAGAGACAGCCTGACCCGCCGTATGGATGTTCCTCCAGACATGCCTCCTCAACATCAGTCCACACTGGAGAGGGTGTCCCGCCATTCCTCCCAGCGTCACTCACTCTTGTCTGGTGGAGGAGGAGGAGGGGTGATGGTGTGTCGTGAGCCCAGCTTCAGCCGCCGCTCCCATCATCCACCTCCTCCACTCTTGTCTCGCATGAACTCCACTGGCAGTGAGGTGCGTCACCCACTTATCTCTAATGGCTACCTGACGCGCCAGCACAGCTACAGCGAGCAGCCGGAGGTCCACCGAGGAGCTGTGGTACGTCGGACCACTTCACTGAAACCGGACGTCCCACCCAAGCCGCTCTTCATTCCAGCCACCTCACCGGTCAATCAGGCGGGGAAGTTCAACTACTGAGCTCCAGCAGAGTTCTCACCTGCTCTCCAGAGCCTAAAGACTGAAGAAGACAACACATGCAGCAAGCACGTCTAGACTATACTAGTATACTAGTACTTTTAAGTGTGTCTTTTGACAGCTTATGAGCAAACGCTGCACTTACCACTGAGAATTGGATTCAGACAAGAGGGCATAACAAAAACTGTGTTCCGTGGAAACATGATTTGAGGATGGCTGCCAGTGTTGTCAACTTCACATTTGAACTTTGTGTTTTGTTTTCTTTGCGTCTCATCGATATATTTGTACCATATTGGTATTGCTCAGCTATTTGCTTATAGGAGGTGAGGAACTAGAAGACAATGGATAAGCACTCATCTTATTCTAGGCTGCCACTATGTCCAGTGTGGCTTTTAAGTGTTTTCTCCTGAACTCACAGTTATGGTATCACTAATTCTGAGGCTGGGACCTGGACAAAGCTAATAACCAGACTTGAGCCTTATGTGATATTGATCTTTCTTGCTTTTGCTTAAGTATTCTGTTGATGTAGAGTTAATGAACTGTACCAATCCCAGCTCTAAACGTGTATATATATGCATGTGTGTGTATATATATGTGTGTTTATATCTACACAGTATATGTATACATATACATACACAGTATATGTATCCTGATGAACAAAATGGATCATCTCCTCTGAAAGTAGCTCTTTGCCTTATTTTGAGAAGTAAATGCATTGTTGAAAAGCCCTTCTGTTCATCTTTTACACTACAAATGAAAAAAAAATCTCTTGGTAAAACACTTGAGCAATAACCTGTTTACCCTTACCACAGTTTTTTTTTTTTCCGAACAGCACTGCCCACCTTTAGAGTACTGTAGCCAAAATGTAAAAACATTCAGTGTAAAGTCTGGTAACCAAAAGCATGGATAGAGAAAGAATTGTTTTTGTTCAGTGCTATGAATATTGATGTATGTAAGAGGAATGTAATCTGATGCACATCAGGCTTATCATTTAATCCTAAGTAGTATGTTTTCAGAGCTCTCTTACATCTTAACATGAGCTTTCTTTAAGCTCAACAAAAACATTATGGGTCTGTTTCTGACACAGATAAAGCCACACACTAGACCGAAAAATATTGTAATTGTAACCTCAATTAGAGGGAATTAAGTCCACGACTGGGCTTAAGCTGTGAAAACTGACCCTGTGACAGAAGTTAACGCCAGATCTGAGCTACTCCCAATTTTGTCTGTTAAAATGCATTTTATCATTATTAACATCGTAGCTATTTGGTGTAAATATAGTAACAATAACTAGCCAAATTCTGTTTGTGTAAATTTGTGCCTTATTTAATATGATACGTGCTACAGGGGGCGTGTGGAGGAAGGGAATGGGGAAGAGGAGAGTCAAGACGCTACCTTTATCGTTTAATTTGTAATTTTTAAAAAAGAAAAAGAACTTTGGTGTCTGTATGTGTCATATATGAATATTCTATTGTAGATTTATATTTCTATTTAGACATTTTTATTATTCCCTTACTGTGTGAAGCTATTACATTTGGGTCAACAGCTGCCTGTTTTTTATAAATATTACACCCCCCTTTATTTTAGCTTTTTCCCTGTGTGCATGTATACTAATGCATTGCACAAAACCCTTGCAAACAAAGCTGGTGTGAAGATATCATTTAGTGTTCTGCAAACGAATTGTTTTTGCAAAATGATCGTTTTTTTACCCTTAATCAAAATTGGTGAAATTTTTCAAACCTGACGTCAATGGGGAAAAGAAGACATTGTGTGTGCGTGTGTGTGTGTGCGTGTGCGTGTGCGTGTCTGTGCGGGCGTGCGTGTGGTTTAATCTGTTGGGAATATCAGTTAGGTGAGTTCAAACATATCTCTCTCACAGCTTTGGTCCACTGCTGTACTGTCAGGCAGAACGGCTGTGTGCGCTTCTGAACTCAAGGACATCTCTCCCCTCAAGCTTCTCTTTTGTGCTAATGATATGTCTGGTTTTGCATAGAATTCTTGGTGCTGGTCTGAAATAGTTTTCTTCTGTACACTTGAATTAATCTTTACATTCAGCTGCCTGTTGAGACACGCTACAGTATGTTGCCCCAGATTAAACCAAATGCAATGTCATTTTTTTCCATAAATGGCTCGACGTACATATGCAACGTACCTAGTACAGTAGGCAACTATTGAATGAAGCCCGGATAAAACCAGCGGCTGCTTATTGAAGTGATGTGTGTCGTTTCTGTGTTGCCCATGAGAGAATGGAACAGGACGTTTGTGTGTAGGGGAGAGAGAGTAGTTTCTTTGAATTTCCATGGAATTTATGAAGGAAAGGGAATGAATGGTCTGTGTCTGCTTTATCTGCTCTAACCGCTGAGGTTTTTGTTATTGCACAGTGTAAATAAAGGGGAGTGTCATGGAGTTGTCCAGAATGCAGTGTTCTCTTCTGATTACTGTGGGACAAAAGCTCCAAGGCTACTCCCTCTCTGCTTTTCTTGAATACCATTGTATTTTCCTTATAACAGAAATAAATCAGAAGACCTAACAAGCATCTTGTTTTTGTCTGATTGCATGACTTCTTCATTTGCATAAAATGATTGTTTGTTTAATTTCCTCTCTCATGGCTGTAGCTGTTCAACACATCCCTCCTGATATGAAAATGTGTTGACTGCATACGTGCAATAGAAGGGATATTATGGTTTTGCAAAATGGTCCCACTTTATATACATACAGAGCATGACGATCAATGCCTTATGTCAATGCCAGATTATTTCCCTCTAATACTGCTTCTAGAGCAATATTTACTGCCAGCAAATATTGAGTACATTCTGGCAGAATTCTGCCCTGTCGTCTTGCATTATTTTTTAGTTATCTTCAACTTTTAACTTTCACTCCTGTTCAAAATCAGGTGAGATTAAATGCCCAGACTGAGTGTCTTTGTTTTTTCAACTGCTGTTGGTTTAAGATCTAAAGCAGCAGACAGGATCAACAGAACACTCCGTAAGCTTCACTTTTCAAGTAGTTGTGTTGTTTTTGTGGTTGATATCAGTTAATCAGAAGCAACAGGAGATTGGTTACTTTTTTAGCAGGGTGGTGGCCCAATGGGAGCATCCCCTGCTTCCACATCACCAATCATCAGGTTAATATGAGGTGATTTGTTTTGGTCGTCTTGCAAATTGGGGAGTAAGTGGAGGAGGAGTAGAGCACTGTTTGACCAAACCAGGTCGTGGATGAAACTAGTACTGGCTTTTTGTCAAAGTTTCTGTCCCATCTTGCTGGTTTGAACATCCTGATCCATATTAATGCCCTACATTTGGTTGAAGTTCTTACCACTGGAACTCACTCACTCCTGAGGAGAGCCCCATATGCACAGGCCTAAGGTCCACTTACTCAACTGACAGTCACCACAGTCCACCTGTACACTAGGAACTGCTGCTGCTATCATTTCCCATGATCACATCTCCTGTTTTGGGGCCTCCTTATCACCTGCCCCAGACTAGTTCAATTACCACAAACCACCTCCCTGTACTTTATGCTTCACGTGAGTATGATGGATCTGTTGCTCCAAGCTATAGGCTTCTAGCTGCTGCATCTAGAAACTTTTTCTATTAGCATCCAGTATCAGACAAGAGGAGGATGGGTTCCTTTTCCTGATGCTAAGTTCCTCCCAAAGTTTCTTCCTCCAGTTTAGGGAGTTTTGTCTTGTCTGTTAAACCCTTAGCTTGTTCATTAGGAACTCTGACCTGGATTTTGCAAAGCTGCTTTGTGACGATGTCAGTTATATTTTAATAAATACTAAATGAATAAAACTGACTGCAAGAAAAGATTTGAAAATGGTTAACACTTTTTTATATGACCAGAGGGACTTATGACTGATCTGTGACATAACTGTTTTTCTGAGATTGACCAGCAGATGTTACAAATGGCCCTGATTTTACTTCTACAAACAAAACACAAATTAGTCATCACTCTTGATGTGGTAGCTCCTCATGTTTCTCTGTTGTTTAGCTTATGTGTGTCATGCCAGCCTGAGGCAGATGCATGTTGGCTGGGAATCAGACACAGAGAAACCAGCTTATGTGCAAGGCTGAGCTTTAATTTACACAGTCATGTGAAAAGTATAACAGATGAAATTGTTAATTGTTGTTTCTTTTTTTCAGATTTGAACATTCATCCTCTTTGATACAGTGCCAACAGATAAAGGCGAACCGAACGCAGGGCAGCCCCAATGAACTCAAGACTGCAATAAATGTTACCATTTGGGGCAATTGTATACTATATTTTCACTGTCACCTACAGCTCTTGATCTGTTTTCGTTTGTGGAAAGAAACAAACAATTTCTAGGGTTGGAAATGACCGCTGTTAGTGGGTTCAGGGTTAATTATCTCTCAGATGAATAAGGAAGAAGCGGAAATCGACAGATTAATCAGGCGGCTGGAATAGTTGGTGACTTGCGATTTGAATAGAATATTAATAAGACACATCAGCTTGCCTTTATCTGTCATCCTTCATTAAACCATCGTTATCCATCTCTCCGCCTTACTTAAGGGCTGCTCAGCTCAGTTAAGAGGCACTGGAAGATTTGATGTAAGGAGGAGTGACTAATAGCAAGCTTGCTGGCAGGGTCATGGAGTTATTTTGTTACTAGCATGGTTCAAAAGGACTTGACATTTTTAAGAATGTTTTTCTAGCTGCAGAATTTCTAAAAAAGTAAAGATGGTTTTCTATATTCATGAGGAAAACTTTATTTATCTAGGTAGACTATAAACTAGATGTTGGACCATTGCGGTGCGGTTTTGACTTTATTCATCTACAGGAGCATTAGTGAGGTAAGGTACTGATTTTGGATGCTTAATTTCCAAACACCTATCCAGTTCATCCCAGAGGTGCTCATCACTCCAGGTTATACAGTTTTAAGTTCATAATGGTTGACGCTTAGCATGGTGAACTCGGATGCCTGTGTCAGCATGACAATAATGTCATCATTCTGGGCTCAAACCTCAATAAGATCTAATTAAAGCTCTTTTGTTTGATTGTTTCCCTGCAGATTTTCTCCCAGTTGAGATTTTAATGAATATTAACACAGCACAGAGATTCCAATGAGTCTGGCCCACTGTCCTTATCTTAGAAGCCTTTAACTTTAGGTACAGCTTTACAAGAAACATTCTTCTGAAACCTGGCTCTTCATTCCTCTTCATGCTCGGCTCTAGTCCTGCAGCATCAGCACCCTGACAGTAGGCATCAGGATGCATTATGTCTCAACTCACACAGATTGGGAGCAAGGGAGGAGGGCCTCCTGTTATCCGCTCAGTGCTGTCAGGCAAAAACATCGTTTCTGTAGTATGATGCTTTGCCAAGCCATTACAGTTTAAGAGGATTCCAAATACCAAAATCTCATAGAAAAGACATAAAAATCCCTTTTTTCTAATGTTCTCCTCATGGTTTTCCCATAGTTAGCATTTAATGGCAATTCGTGGTTACATCGCTTTATAGCAATTTTACTGTCAAGCATGGTAGTAGAATGCAGTTGAACATCTACTAAATGCTATATGATAATAGCCAGTGCTACGAGCTGAGCTGCATGCAGTGTGTGTGACCCTGCATGTGAGCAGGGACAGGGAAAATCCCTGAGTGCTGTTTTCTGATGAGACCAAGATAAAATTATTTGGTTCAGATGATGTCAAGCATGAGTGGCAACACAGAGGTGAGGAATACAAAGACAAGTGTGTCTTGCCTACAGTCAAACATGGTGGTGGTTGTGTCATAGTTTGGGCTACCTGAGTGCTGTCGACACCGATGAGCTACAGTTCATTGAGGGAACCATGAATGCCAACATGTACTGTGACACACTACAGAGCATGAGGGGCGCAGGGCACCATTCTGACATGATAACGACTCCAAATACACCACCAAGACGACTACTGTCATCATGGAGGAGTGGAAATGGATTCCAGTGGCAACCTGTGAAGCTCTAGTGAATGCCCAAGAGAGTTAAGGCAATGCTGGAAAATAATGGCGTCTACATAAAATACTGACACTTTGGGCACAATTTTCACTGCGGGGTGTACTCACTTTTGTCGCCCATGGTTTAGACTAATGGCTGTGTTGATTTATTTTGAGGAGACAGTAAATTTACACTGTTATGCAAACTGTGCACTGACTAATTGAATTTACATTGCATCAACATGTCCTATCTTCAGTGGTGTCCCATGAAAAAATATAATAACATATTTACATAAATGTTACTGGTGTACTCACTTTTCTGAGATACTCTGTTTCCACAAAAATCATCAAAATAAAATGAGAACAATTCTTTTCTTTTAATTAAAGGAATTTTTTCCAATATTACTTATCTGTCACTGGCAAGAGTATGTAAACTTTAGTTTTCAGTATCTGGTGTGACCCATGACCCATCCCACCCTGCTCCTTCCTCTTAATAATAATTGCAATGTTTCCAGTAGTCCTTAACATCTGCTTGGAACATTTTTAATCCATTCCTCCATACAGAACAGCTTCCCTTGTAAGATGTTGATGGGTTTCCTCAAATGAACTACTCACTTCACAAGATTCTTCAACATCACATCTTTGACTTAGTTATTAAAAAAAAAACATTAACTTTTATATTCATCAACAGATGTCCTGACATTTTTGTTTCACTGGTACATAATTCAGAATTTAGCATTTCATTAGACATGGCAGGACGTTATATTACAGTAGTATGAATGTTTTTCACAGAAGAGCTATGGTTCTTGTGCTAGAATACAGTGCTTTCTTCTTCTTTACCTTATTTAAGCCAAACTTTTTTATTTTGGTTTCATTCATCCACAAAACATTTTCTAATAGTGTGTCATTGTCCTTATGATATTTTAAAAACTGCAGACATGCAGCAATGTTCTTTTCTGGAGAGCAGTGGCTTTCTCCTTGCAACCTTGTCATACCTACCATTGTTTTTTAATGGTCTTCTGATGACTTCACATACTATTAAACACTTTGCTCTTGGAGGGATCTTTTCTCATTGGGTCATAATGGTTTTGAATTTCCTCCATTTGCATGTGATCTGACTATGGATGAATGGAGTAAAACATTGTGATGATTTTGTAATCCCCAGCCAGATGAGCAACATCACAACATTTTCTGATGTTTCCAGAAATCTAATTTAATTATGACACAAATGCGTTTTAAAGACATAGTATTTGGTCTTTGTTTGTTTGCTTGTCTTGTATTAAACGGAGTGCATTCACACTTGATTGTCATTCAGTTGACCCGACTCTAACTTCTCATAGAGGTTGACATACTTTTTCCATTCTCAGATTTGTAATATTGTATTATTCAAAAAAGGCAAAGTATAACATTTGTGTCTCAGTTGTTTAATTTGTTGTAATTTATTTACTTTTATGACTTTTATTTTTAATTAGGTTTTTTAAATAAAAAACACACAAGCACCACTGTAGAAAGCTTATTATTTAATAAATAACACCTATAAGTGTAAATAATTGCCATTCAATGGCCAATTTGGAGGCAAAGCACCTCATACTTTTTCCTAATGACATGCTAAATGAAAGTGAAAGAGGTTTTTTGGCTTTAAGTACACAATTTTCTTTTTTTAATGTAAATTTAAAATGATGTAATAAGAGTAGGCCTATTTCTTTCGCAAACTGTTGTTGTTAATACCATATCCAGCCCTAAATATTATATAATATTTTCACTTACATGAAGTTTAGTTCATACATTAGCAGTAATTAAAGAATTTCCCAGTCAGTTTTGGAGAACCTTCATTCATAGACTTTTATTTCTCAGACTCTAAATGGATGAAAATAAATATCTCTACCTCTATGAGAATATTTTGTCTTTTTATAGAATATGTCGTTTTTGCGTGTGTTCTGTTTATGCTGAATAGGTTTTTTCACTAGTGAAGTGGTTAGATGACTCTAAGGATCTTAATACAAAAGATCTCTACAAATATCCTCTTTCATCTTTGTTTCATTCTGTAAGAACTCTGTTACTGCCCCTGGGCACCTATTTCTTTTCTCTGTTGGAGAAGGTTGTTTGGGAAATAAAGAAAAGATGAGTTTGAATGAATTGGAATTGAAATTATCTGGTGGTGCATTACTCACTGTAATTGCCATTGACCTTGGTAAGACTTTATTCTAACTATAACTAGCCCCTTTCAAGATGAACACCTTTGCTCCTGAATTGCAAATAGTAGTAGTAATGGTTGTACTACACATTTCATCAAAATACATGACATTTGCTGTTCACTAATAAGAAATTACAATTTCTCTTAAGAGAAGTCTAACAAAGAGTTTAACAAAATTAACTCTTTCTCTCTTGCTCTTGTGTAGTTTCGAATGAGTCCTCTACCCAGATCTGCCCACAGATAAAACAGCACCACTCTAGTATATTTTGGATACAATTTTATGTAACTGGACTAATTTGAAATAAACAGGGGAGGTTCAGTTTTACTTATTGTATTGCTTTAGGTATAGTATATAGCTTTCCAGAGTGTATCATATAGTTACAATATGTAGTTGTATTGTATTTATACTATATAAGTACAAACTCTCTCTATATATAAATATAAATATATACACATATAGCATATAGTATTATAAGTCATTTTGATGTAATGTACTGTATATGCATTTTAATGTACATTATATAATTTCTAAATTTAATTTTTCACTCTTTAATTTTTTGGCACTTTTTAGTTAATTAAGCAATTGTATTGTTATATATAATATATATAATATATTTATAATTATATAGTTATTTCCAAGATGTACAGTCATGGCCGAAATTATCAGCACCCCTGGAATGTTTCCAGAAAGAAGTCTGTGGCAATTACAAATGTTTTGGTATACATATGTTTATTTCCTTTATATGCATTAAATCAAGACACAAAAACAGAGAAAAAAAGTCACATTTGACATAATTTCACAAAAAAACTAGACAAAATGATTGGCACTTTTTTAAAAATGGTCTTCTTTTTTTTCTTTTTTTTTCAAGCATATGATGCTCATTTAAACTCACGTGTGCCAAAAAACATGTGCTGGCAATTTAGCAATCACACCTGAAGCCAGTTAAAATGTAGAACCTTCTGTTGTGTGTCTTTGTGTCTCACTAAGCATGAAGAACAGAAAGAAGAGCAGAGAATTGTCTGAGGACTTGAGAACAAAAATTGTGGAAAAACATCAACAATCTCAAGGCTAAAATTTCCTCTCCATGTTCTTTTGTTCACTTTAAACATAATCAAAAAGTTTACAACGCATGGCATAATCTCCCTGGTCCCTGGAAAAATGTATAAAAGATTACAACGCAGAATAGTCCGAATGGTGGATAAACAGCTGCAATCAACTTCTAAACAGATTCAAGTTGTTCTGCAGACTCAGGGTGCAACAGTGTCAGCTCAAACTATCCGTCAACATCTGAACGAAATGAAATGCTGTGGCAGGAGACCCAGGAAGACCCCACTGCTGACACAGAAAGACATGGGAGTTTGCCAAAATCCTTTGGGGAGAAGGTCTTGTGGGCAGATTTCAAATTTAAGAGACGTTTTGCAGTTTGCAAAAAGTGAAAATTCTAGTTGAGAAGTATAACAAGCTTGTTGATGGTTATACAAAGCAATTGGTTTCAGTCATTTTTTCCAAAGGGTGTGCAACCAAATATTAAGTTGAGGGTGCCAATCATTTTGTCTGGCACAGTTCTTGAGTTTTTTGTAAAAATAATGTAAAATTAGTTTTTTTGTTGAATATAAAAGGTTTTTATTTTTTAAATTATTTTTGATTTATTTATTGTTTGATTTTTGCTACGTTTTGTAATGTCCTTAAAATTGCTTCTTCTTTTGCATCTTGAGGTCACGGGTGGTCGCCAAAGCATTTCACTACACATCATACTGTGTATGACTGTGTATGTGACAAATAAAATTTGAATTTGAATTTGATATTCCACACCTGTGAGGTGGGATGGATTATCTCGGCAAAGGAGAAGTGCTCACTTAGATTTGTAAACAATATTTGAGTATGTATTTTGCGTATGTAGGAAGAGTTCAAAATGGGAGCAAAACTGAGAGTGTTGCGCTTATATTTTTGTTAAGTGTATTTTCTCCATTTATTGTATATGGATTTTTTCCAAATTGAACTATAGTTATTTTTGTACTATTTAATATAATTTATGCTATTATATTGCACTTTTTTCAGTAATATTCAAGTTATATTTGCTTATTTTGTTTGTACAATACTGTATACTGGAGAAATTAGCATTGACATTTTTAGCATATATTATTAAAGATAATTATTATAATTTAGCAATAGCATGTAGATTCACTACATTTTCACATAGTGATGGAAAGCAGATCTTCTTTCCTTATTTTTGCCTTGCTTACTTTAATTTGACCTTATCTTTCCCTCCTGTTTGAAAGAAACCTTTGTCATTTTCTTCTTGTTGTTACTGAAACTGACTGAGTGAATCATTTTAACATATATTCCACATCACCGTAGTAGGAATCATCAAATTAGTTTTAACTGCTTGGGAAAAAAAATGTGTTTTACAACCCTACTCAGTTTAGATGCTAGAGCTATGTCATTTGTTTTGGCCTGTTTTTGCTATGTTCAGGCACAGAGGCTGCTGAGCTTCAGAATGGCCTTCTTCCCCATAAAATGTCTGGTCTTACTTTACTGTATTCTTTGTCAGCTTAAACACCATGACTGGCTGCCCTCCCACAGAGGTTTTAGTAGACCACAAACCACAGAGCATTTGGATGCATTTAAACAGGCTATAAAGTGGAAGGAAACACATGGCCTCAGCCACAAACTGAGCACCAGGCAACTTGTTGACTCTTTTGCTGCTATTATAAAAAAGCTGATGAAACGTGGTTCTACAGAATTACAACCAACCAGTGCAAAGGTAAACAAGGTTAATTAATGCCCCTTAATCATGGCTTTTAATCACATTGGTCTGATGCACTGCCTTTTTAAATCAAGCCAACTCATAATATGCAAATTAGCATTCAGTTATGTTTTTGTTTTTAATTATGTAGCTCAGTGGTTGGTGCCTGTGCTGTCTTCTTGTCAACAGTAAATTGACCATCATCACATAAAAAAAAGAAAACTATTTGTCTTTCTTTACCTTGGCTAATGTAATTTACATGTTCACATAATTTTATTTAAATTAAATTATCAAGCTCACATGAAGAATAAGACCCTAAACACATGTAGACGGGTGTTTCTGAAATTTGTTATTTTTTGTTTTCATTAAAAAAACATCCACATGAACACAGTTTTGAAAATATCTGTCTACACGTAAACTTAAAAAACTATGTAATTTGCCGTTAAAAGCATTGGATGATATAACCTTAAACCATTTAGCAATGTTGGCCAACCAGAAGCCATGGATGGGGGGTAGGGTCTGTGCTGACTATTGTAGTGACATCCGAAGCTCACTTTGACGAAAATCTTTGTTTCTATCGTCCACGCATATATGCAAAATAGCAAACAAAAATCATGAAAGCCATTTTTGAAAGTCGCCATCTTCAGTGATCAAAAAATCTGTGTACGTGTGGACAGAAGGGCTAACACAGCAA
Organism: Lepidarchus adonis; assembly: GCA_037576955.1. Taxonomy (NCBI): domain Eukaryota; kingdom Metazoa; phylum Chordata; class Actinopteri; order Characiformes; family Lepidarchidae; genus Lepidarchus; species Lepidarchus adonis. The sequence continues at coordinate 10,137,807 of JBBIGC010000007.1, forward strand.
AGGGAATTTGAAACATGAGTTAAAAATGCAGTGTTTCATCTTTAATTTTCTGGTAAATTGCATTTGATGGTTATTGCACTGTTGTTCAGTCACCTGACTTCATTCCACTCAAGCATGCATTCCCATTACCAAAGGCACAATACTCTAAGAACATCCAAGAACCTGCAGTAAAGCCATTGTAGTATCACCAGGGAAAAAATGTAGCGTCTGGCGACACTGACGGGTCCCAGACATTCAGCAGCCATTGACATGTTAAGGTTTTGCAACCAAGTCAAGTCCAGTATGTTAATTGTAATTTCCACTATATACCCAGTACACAATAATATGTAACAATGTTTCTCCAATACCATGATAAAACACAAAAACAATGAAATACTAAAATACAGATGGGACAGGACTATATTAGAGTGTAGAAACAAAACAAATCCTCTCATATCTATGAATGTCCACTGCTTGGTTCCTTCTCTTTAGTCAGTTGTCACCTCTATCTTGGAAAAGCCACACAGATGTTCCCTCTAGTTTGGTTTCTCGTTTTGGCTTTTCTCCAGGTCTGTCCTTCTTTTGCAACTGAAAGCTGCTAGTATGTCAGCCTGACTAGCTTTGTAGAAGACATGTGCAGTGTGCATGCAAGTAGGTAGGCAGGCAGGTAGGTCACCCAGGGCTTTTTGCAGCTCTGCAGCTGCCAGCTGTCAGAGCATTTAATTTATTCATTACTATCAGGATGTATAAAAGGTTTTGAGAAATATGAAAAAATAAATCACCTACCCTATCTTTAAGCTAACATATGCCTGATAAAGCATTAACGTTAACTGGAAGAGAAATATTTCCCAAAACATTGTTAACTTTCTTTTAAAAAACATTATTCTACTGCATTAATATTTATCAATTATTAAATTTAGTTTTGTTATATAGTATGTGTGTTTTAATGTTTACTGCCCATTTATATTTATGTGTGAATGTATGTATGTATGTAGGTTAATTTTGACATTTTTATTTATACATATTTATACATTTCTAAAAGTGTTCCTGAGATCATGCAGTGTGTTCCATGACAGAACGATGCCTGTTTGTAATGCAGTCCTATGTGAAGACCCGAAGATTGTGGGCATCAAATGTTGATTTTTGGCTTTGTCTTTAGCACAGAGAAGATCTCTTTTGATGATATTATGCACATGTACATGATGACATATTCAGAGTCTTTACGATTGTAGGAACATTATTGTGAAATTGTTCCACAATTCCTGAACCTTTGCTCATTTTTACTTCTGAGAGACTCTGCATCTCTGAGATGCTCTTTTACTGACTTGTTGCCAATTAACAACAAAAAGTAATTGCAAATTGTTCTTACAGCTGTTTTTTTAGTACCACTTTCTTTTCCAGGCCTTTTTGACACATGTTGCTGGTTACACTGCCTGCCAAAAAAGTCGCCACCTGGATTAAAACAAAGCAAATAGGTAAGAGCCTCCTATTGGATAATAACTGCATGGATGATTATGTTTCAGCTGGCAACAAGTAATTGAACCCTAACTGATGCAAAGAGTAATTTCTCTTAACTTAAACAACCAAGGATAGCGGGGAACCATCATCTTAGCAGAAAAAATGTGGTAAAAAAAAAACCTAAAATGACTATGATCGATGATCACTTAAACATTTGGTGAAATCAAGCCGTATAAAAAAACTGCAAAACTCACGGCTGTGTTCAATAGTGAAAATAAGACCATTTCCACATTCACAATGCAAAGGAAACTCAAGGGAATGAGAATAAACAGCTGTGCAGCTATAAGAAAACCACCGATCAATGACGCTGATCACAAAAAGGCTTCCAGTTTATAAAGGAGCATAAAGATGGAGCTATGGAGCTATTGAAGAAGATCATGTGATCTGATGAGTCCAGATTTACCCAGTTCCAGAGTGACTGACACTTCTGGGTAAGAATAGAGGTGCATGAAGTGACACACCCATCATGCCTAGTGCCCACTGTACAAGCTTGGGTGGGGTTGCTGCAGTTGGTCAGGTCAAAGTTACATGCCCAAAGAATGAGGTCATCTGACGACCTGAATATGACTAGGTTATTCCATCAGTGAATTTCTTCTTCCTTGGTGGCACGGGTGTATTCCAAGATGACAATACCAGGATTCATCTGGCTCAAATTGTGAAAGAGTGGTTCAGGGAGTATGAGACATCATTTTAATGCATGGGTTGGCCACTACAGAGTCCACACCTTAACCCAAGCTTAACCCCATTGAGAATCTTTGGAATGTGCTGGGAAGAATTTGTGCAGACTCTCCAGCCATTTATAAAAGATTTTGACAAAAAATGTAAGCAACTCTGGACATAAATTAATTTTGCCATATTGCTTGTTATAATACATTTTTCTTGTAATAATATATTTTAGTTTTTACTTTTTGTATGTTTTTTATCTGCTGTAGTGAATAAAATGCAGGTTTATGGCATCTGCAAATCATTACATTATGTTTTTATGTACATTTCACAGTGTCCCAATGTTTTTGAAAATGGTGTTGTTTGTGTTAGTGTGTGTGTGTGGGGTGTATTATGTTTCCTGATGACCTATTTATATATGATACATTTTGTTCAGTATTGTATGCTGCAGGGGATACATCATAGTCTCTATGAGGTCAGTGTGGAGTTACGCTATGGCTGGCATGTCCAGTATGGCAGACACTTCAGGACTGTGACACACGCCCGCTCAGTCTGGGGGAGGGAAGGCCAGTTTGATCCGGTCCCTTTTGGTGTAGAGCAGCTCTTTACTCAGCACTTTTAACACTTTCACCAAGAGCCACAGCTACACACCTGCTTCTGCCTGTCGAATACACACACACACACACACACACACACAGCCTGTCTCTCTTCCACTTCATTCTGGCAGTGTTCCCTGTCTGCTTGCCCCAGCCTGCACATCATGCACCTGTCCTTTGCAGCGATATAGTATCCCAACCCTAATTAACTAGACAAGCCAGCGCAAACCCAGTAAACACTCACACAAACACGGACAAACACACCCTCTCACTCCCTGGATCCCCAGCTAATTAGCCTTCTAATCACAACCTAACCCTAGGTGACATAAATACAGCCATCTACAGACAACCCAACACGTTAGTGTGCTGGACGTCGTGGACAAACACAAGGTTGCTCACACCCACGAGTATGTACATTGTAAGAGTAAAAAAGTTGTAGCCTATCTGTTGCTGACCTTTAGCCCTTGCATTGTAGGTTGAGTTTGTCATTATAATCACCTTTCAGGCCTTCACCAGTGATCATCTTCTCAACGCAGGACCAGTGTTGTCTATATATTATTGATTGGAGGATTATTCTCACTTGTCTCAGCGCAACACACACTAACATGTTGCCATGGTGAGAATAATATACTGTGATATTATCAGTACTTAAAGGGCACGAAACAACTGCTTGTTGCATTAATTTAACGTGATCCAAGGAAGTGAACTGGTGGCAGAGTCATGGGCACTCAAACATCACTGATGCATTTGGGGATGGAAGGCTAGCCCCAAAGAGGAGCTCCTCTTGTACAAAATGTTAATGGTGGCTCTGATAGAAAGAAATGTGCCAGAACACATAATGCACCACAGAGCTATTTTGGCAGAATGAGGGGGACCTACACAATATTAAGCTTATTGTATAAGTGCACAATTTTATTAAAAATACAATTACATCAGACATAATGTATGTTAAGTTTTGTAAAAAGTTCTTAAATCATTGTGATATATCTTTGTCACTGTTGGGCCTTTGCATTAATTGATGGGGTAGATGAATGGGCTGATGAATTGTGCAGCAACAAACAGGCTTTAGTCAGCCTACAAAGTCCAGCCATTGTAGCTAAAAGTTCTGTATACCGAATACAAACATGCATATATTCACACTTAAACGTTTAAATGATATGTATTTTAGTGCACCACTACATCCTCATGCACCAGGTTTAGCTCCTGAAGCCTGTCAGTGTCATCAGTGTTTGTTTATCTCCTGTCTTTCACCCATTAATGTGCGAGCAGTGAGGTGGGTGTAACTAACAGAGCGATCTGAAGGAATGGGAGCTGACACACTGAGTGTTTCTATCATGGGCTTTTAGTGGCTGTCTGCATGCTGTTGTCTCATGGGACAGAACTACTGAGGATGCTCTGAGGCATCTTCAGCACAGATAAAAATGGCTTATAAGGATTATTTTGTACAATCTTTAGCTGATATGTGGCTCACTGAGCTCAACTCATAATCTTGAATTCAACTTGCCAGACCCACTGCTTACATTAGCTTGAATCTGAATGCAGTTTCCATCATGATCTGCTATATCATGGAGCTTGTGGTTATGTGGTTTGACAGAAGAAATACATTGTATTTTTATACCGCTGTAAAATTCCCCAAAAACATCTCTGTTGATTGCACTCACTTATTTTATTCATTGTTACAAATTTGAGAAGACTGCAAGGGAAATGTTCACTTTTTTTTCCTGTGACACAGTACTGGCAGAATATAAATAATTGAGTTCGACTACAAAAATAGACTGTTTGTGCAGATTCCAGTACAACGTTTCTGCAAATGTTCTACTTGTTTTATTTAAAATGATTTAATCGTTTAATAAATATGTACTATCATTTAATATTTTGTATCATTTAATAGTTATTGTAATAGCTTAATAAATCACTTTCAAATGTGGAATTGAGGAAGCTGTGGATCCCATGTGATGTGGGAAAGTGTTTTGTATTCTGGAAGCCCTGCGCTGACTCCATATTCTTGTCAAATGCTATTAAAGCAAAGTCCACACAGAGGAAGTCCAATCCTTCTTTATTTGAATCCTGCCACATATCATTGACTGCTGCATAAACGCAGTTGTCAAATGCTGGCAGATTATGCAATTAAAATAATGTCATATAGTGTCGTATAACGATTACTGGTATCATAATGATAGATTTCGCTCAGCAAAAAAATTGCTTGTGACATAAGCTGTTATGGCATTAGCCATTATAACATCTGTCATGAATATAACAGGTAATATCGACACAACACCATTATATTAACAAACAAAGTCTGCTAAAGCAGTTTATGACAGCATAAGACATCAGCTGTGGTGCAGTTATGACTTGGTAATATTGGTGTTATGCATCAGGGTATAAGTGAAGTGTGATGTGCCGTGCCGTGCCGTACCAAACTTATTTCTAAAGGCTAAAGAAAATAAATGTGTTTTAAATTGGGTGTTAAAAACAGACACACTGGGAGCTCATCTGACGTAGGGTTTCCTAAGGGCCTAGGGGCTATGACTCAAAACGCTCTATTCCCCCTGTTCTTCAGACAGGACCTCGAGACTAAAAGGAGGAATTGGTTGGGATGGGACCAGCCTGTGTAAAGCCTTAAAAAAACAATAAAATCTTAAAATCATTCTTTTTCTGAACCAGGGAGCCAGTGCAGAGAGGCCAAAACAGGAGAGATATGATCTCACTTGCGAGTGCCTGTTAGGAGATGAGCAGCAGCATTTTGGAAGTTAGAGGCGAGACAATTAAGCCTGGCTTCAGCCCACAGAAAGGGCATTACAATAACGTGGAACTCTCTAACATGTGAATCACTTATTTATAATCATACTCCACAGGGTCCAACTAGAGCGCTGCATATTTGTGATTGTACTCCTTAAAAGGGTTAATTTTACATGTAGGGCCTTTATGTACATTGTATATATGTGCACCCACAGTGCAAGCATTTTATATTGGCATTAAATCAAAAGTCATAAAAGAAGCATAAACCTCAGTGGTATTGTTACCTGAATAAATAAAAGACAGAAGGAAATGGATTTCAAGACAGTGGGAGAAAGAAACATCTATAGGGTTAGGGTTCGGGTTGGGGGGGAACATCTATAGGGTTAGGGTTAGGGTTCGGGTTGGGTGGGGAAGGAACATCTGTAGGGTTAGGGTTCGGGTTAGGGGGGAGGGACATCTATTTAAGAAGAGTCCCTCTTCCTGCTGTCTTTGGAGTACTGAGACAGGGCCAAGAAAAACATATAAAGGACAAAATCTGATGATGAGACTACCTCTGAACATCCACACACACCCTACGCCAAACCTCTAGTGCGAGAAGATGTATAACTTAAATACTAAACAGCTTTTCAGTCTTGTGTTTAAGCTGCAGGCTGTGGTTTCCCTTTAAATGCTACTGCAGCAATTTAAATGCCACGAAATCCTACACAAGCCTTTGGTGAGCTTTGTGCAGCAAACACACATGAATTCTAATTGAATCACTTAACACTACCTGCTACCTGTCTGTGCATAACCTCACATTCTGTCTTTCTTTCAGAAGCTGCAGTGATGCCCACCTTGCTAAAGCTGACCAGCTCAGCCTTTATTAAAGCCTCCTGATTATGCTCGTCTGAAGCTGGAGCTTCATTTAGCTAACTTTACTCTCTCTAGCCGCCCCCTGCTATTGCTGACGTGACACATTGGCTTCGTGGACATGCCTCAGGTTGACATTCAATTAGTCTTCTAACCACTGAACCTCCCTCTACCTAATGGCTCAGAACCCTTCTTTTCCACAGGAATAATCTCTTTCCTCCCATTTAATATGCTTGCCTCAAAATGGAGCACAGAAAAATGGCCTTGGGATCATTACAGTTGGAATGAGAAGGTGGAGATGATAGATTTGGGGGAGTCTACTGTTTCTTTTTCTGACTTTCTTCAAAAGAAGTGCTATTCCCAATGAATATTAAGGAAGGAGGCTGATCAAAGAAATGTACGTATCCACATTCAGCAGTATTGCCTTCTATCCAACGATCCATTGCAACACCCATGCTGTCGAGTGCTTTGATCTTGAAGGGCCACTGAGGTCCAGAGAAGTTTTTTTCTCTGAATGACATTTTTGGAGAAACCAGTATCACTGAAATCATCTAAAATATGTCATGTTTCTAGGAACCATGCTTCTAAACACAATAAAATATTATTTGTATAACAATGCACAGTAAGAAATACCTATTGTGTTATTCATATATTCCTTTATTCACATTTTTAGCACATTTTGTTACCTATTATTCAATGATCATGTTTTGCTGAATGATGCAAAAACCATTCTTTCCCAGGTATAACCTATTAATTGTTCATCATTGTTATACAGCATTTATAATACTATAGTTCATATGTATGTCAGACATGACTGTACGTTTTTACATTATATAGCTCTAAATTACTTTAACATTTAACATTCATGGAATTCCAGTTTTTAAGGAGTAAACTAGCAGTCTGAGGAGGGTCATATAGATGCTGAATGAGGAAACGTAGTATCAGTGCTTCACCTCAAGAAATAAATGGACTCTAATTGATTACTGTTGAAGCAGAAAAGCTGTTGGGCCTCTGGTGCAGTATAAAGTAAGAATAAGTAAGTACATTTATGTGTACGAATACATTAGCTGGGTTATACTCAGTGGAGACTGAATGTGTAACTGACTTTTTTCACTTTGACCCACTGTTTGTGGGAGAAGAATGGAACCAGGCTGATTTTACTTAGAGTGGACACGGCACCATCTAGTGGTAAAGTTTATAATGTGGTCAGAGAGGGGATTACTAATGGTCGCAGTGTGTTGCTGCCATCCACAGGTTTCAGCTGTGAAAAAAAACGAAAGATGAATCAGTCCTTTTTTGTATTTTATCACACAAATGCAACTTATGTTACATTTTCTGCTTTTTAAAATTCATATAAAAGATGTCTTTCATAAATTTTCATGTCTAATGTGACACTATGCCTATTTAGAAATATGCCTATTTATGCCTTCAAAACATTACATTAAATAAACGGCCAACCTTCGATGCCACTGGAAATCAAAAATTTTGTCAACCTTTCAAACTGCCCCATTTGAGAGGTGCGGTGGGAGCCAGTGGACTGGCCTTGCCAATTGTGTTGATTTTGTATTTAAAAAGCATGGCTGCATGCCAATTTAACATTTTTAGCTGTTTAGATGTGGTGGCTGGCTTCATAAGTCCAAAAAATCTGGCAGCATTGTGTGATGGGGAGCTATATTAATAGATAAATAAATAAATTATTAAATAAATAAATATTTTAAGGTAGTAGAGTAAGTTTTCCCAATTGTAAAAACTGCACATGTGTGAAATTGGAGCTGTGCTTTTTATTTTCTGCCTCTGCTCACTAGACCTCAAACAGCAGAAGAAGGCATTCAGCTTTGGAGGCACAGTCTGTACAATTGGGAAACTCACTGAAGTCATTCTTAGTGTTAGTTCTTGTAGTGGATGAGGGAAAATTGCATGTCGATCTTTTAATGAGACTTAAATGTAGAGGCAATAGACTTACATATAAACGCGGCTGAAGTTCCTGTTTGATATGATGTAAATACTCAAATTTGAGCTTTGCACTTTAATTTCATTGTCATTTTCACTTTATATCTTAAGAAGCACTGCTGGTGACATCCCTTCTTTTTAAAAATGGTTAACAAAATCCACACAATGTCCATGCTAGTATTTTTAGTTGAAGTGCTGCGATTTGAATGCAGAATATACAATCAGCAGAGTTACACTGCACTGTATTTAAGTAGATTCATTACAGGAATGTACAGCACTCTCCACAATAACTAACCTGGTTTAGGTGTGCTCTTGGACTTTTAATGATTTTTTTCCTGAAAATATATAGACTCACAACACAAAAAATGAAGTAGATTTATTTATTGGGAAAAATTATTGGTACTCCTGCTGTTAATATTTCATAAAACCCCCTTTTGCCAGCAAGACAACACTTAGTCTTCTCCTCTAACATTTCACAAGGTTGTAGAATACAAAGACATAGATGTTTGATCATTCCTCTTTGCACAATCTTTCAAGATTTCTTATTTTTTAAACTGTCCAGAACTGACTTGACAATACATTGCTTAATGCTAAAAGAAAGTCTCCTAGAACCTCAGGACTGAATCGTTGTGTTTGCAGATAACTCTTGCAACAGCTGGTCTGATACTTGTGGAATTGAAATATCAGCTTCCAATCTGGAAAACATGTATTATCCTTTGGAATCTTATTGAAATGAACATACAGACACCTCTGCTCATTCTTTTGCTCACAATTGGCAAGGTTCTGTGAGATTATCTATACATTTACATATTTTTTTTCCTTATTTAATTGTTCAGTACCATTCTGCTTACACAGCATCTAAAAATACTATCCAATATGTAAATGACATCTTTTGCACCTGCCATGTTAATTGTCAGTGAATTACCAGCAAGCACAAAACAATTACTTGTTCATTTTCCCCCCAAAGAAACTAATTAGCTGCCATTGTTACTACACTTACTAAATAGGAACCTTGTGAGACAAACAGTATGTCCTTAACAACAAGAATAAAGACAAGATGGTTCTGTGTTTTCCATAATATCTCAATATGGCACCTTGGCTTTGAATATCAGATGGTCCAATGAGACCCAATACAGTCGTTTAAGCCCAATCACATGGGATCTTACAATTCAGAATCAATGTCCCAGTCTTTTTAATCTGTGGAACCAGATGATGAATGCCACTCAACTCCAGGCACACTGAATAAGGTGAGAGGCACCAAGTGTCACATCAGACCATTCAAGACTGCTTATATCAACATGGTCTGCATGCTGACCACGTAATGTAATGTAATGTAATGTATGTGCTAGAAGACCTGAAAGCATACCTGACCACACCACCATCCTCTTGTTTGGGTCAGGGAAACCTTCATGGTCGTCAACGCTCCAGCTCATCGAGGTTTCATCACTAGGGAACAGCTGATGGAGACTAGGGAACCTCGAACGGAGTGGCTGCACTTTCACCAGACCTGAATCTCGTAGAAAACCTATAGGATCAGCTGAGTCGTCGTGTAGAGGCTTGTAACTTTATACAACAACACCTCAATGACTTTGAGACGTTGTTGTCAAGCTGTAATTGAAGCTCATGGGCACATGACGTCGGTATTGAGACATTGACATTTTTTGTTGTGGTTTACTCACCTGTTTCAATAACAATTTCAATAAATTATTTGAGATGAGCAGATCACCATTGCACGCTTCTGCTTAAATGTGATACTTTCATGATATAACATCACTGTAGTGTGAACTTTTTACGGTTTCCACAAATTTCACCCGAAAGTCAAAAAGCTTCTTCTTTATATGACAGAGCTTTAATGTGCTTTTGGGATTGGTCCTGTGAACAATAGTTTGTGGAAGTATTCCTGAGCCCATGCAGTGATTTCCATGACAGAATCGTTCCTGAGCCTGAAGGTCATGGGCATTTAATATTGATTTTGAATGCCTGAATTCTCCAGATTGTCAGAATCATTTGATACTGTGTGCTGTAGATGATAATTCTGAAAATGTAGACAATTTGTAAATTTTTTGCAGATTGATGAACCCATCTTTGACCAACTTTGCTTCTGAGAGATTCTACCTCTCTAAAATGCTTTTTATACCCGTTACATATATCATATATTATGTATATATTAATGTAAATTAATGCAAATTTCCCTCCAGCTATTCCTTTTTGGTACCACTATTATTTAGCACTTTTCCAGCCCTTCCAGTCCCCACGTTTTTTTTGGAATTAGAGAGGTATAACTTTAGAAATTAATTGTAAAAAGTCTTGTACTCTTAATGCGGTTGCTTAGTACAGAAAGATGGGAAGTTGGGTCTATAATTAACATCATCTGTTTGTGTAGCCAAACAGAAGTTGTCCTTCCTGGGATCTATTATGAAAGGTAGTAACTACTTTTTGTAAAGTTACTTGTACTTGTAAAATTGCTAGAGAAGTCATTTAACTGTGCCTTTATAGTTGATAGCACTGTTACAACTACTACTATTGCAAAAACAAATAAATAAAAGATAATGATAGTGATAATAATAATAATAATAATAATAATAATAATAAGAAGAAGAAGAAGAAGAAGAAGAAGAAGAAGAAGAAGAAGAGCAAAAAGGTGGAAAATGTGCAGCTTATAACATTATTAAATTATGTGCTGCACTTAATTTGTTTTCATTTTGCCTAAATATAACAGATGCAAATGTATATTGTCTTCACAGATGGTATTCAACTTGAACATGACAATAAACTCTAATGACAATAAACTATAAGCACTTACTGTACTCAACTAGTTTTTCTTGTAGTGATACAACTTGAATATTGCAGTCAGTCATTAATGTGGTGTAAAAAAGAATATAAAAATGCATTTGCTTTTGAAGAAAGATAAATACAAGGTTGAAAACACTTAAATATAGAGAATGAATTAATATAAGGAATTAACTATTAATACAAATGTTAAGTGCAAAATGTCAGTACATAAAAATATTGAATTGTATTCATGTAACACATAAATTTTATTGATCTGATTAACAAGTTAACAAACAGTTAGGCAGAAATTCCTTTCCATTATTTTTTGCCTGAAACATATTACCGTCTATCAGACTGTAGGGGGCGTGCTATTGATGAGTATTTCCAGTAGCATTTACCACCTATCACAACTAACCTCAGGACATTATATGAAATCCTTACTTTATGACTGAAAAACCACTTCTCACAAAGATTTACATAGCAAAATAAAACTGACAAATACATATGCATTTAAAAACATTATAGCGATCAATTTAAAAGGGATGTGCTACAAATTCCACAGGTATATTTTGTACTGTTTAAGTGTAAATGGTTAAATGTTAAATGTTGTGTATAAAATAATTCTCTTTATATGTTATGTAAATAATTGATGCACAGATTAAAATATCTTTCAAATAGTAATGTGAAAATTAGTTTCATTTAATTAAATATTATTTAATTGAAGTTTTACAAAAAATTTAATTTCTCCTTTTTGTCCCTTGTGTAGATCTTTTGGTGTTTTGACAGCCACTGAGAAGTTGCTAAAGAATTGATCTGTTTATTGATTGTTTTGCTGTTTAAGCAATTTCCCCACTCCTGTCCTTTACAAAGGTACACTAGCTTCAGCAAAGCACCCACTGCGAAACCTAAAAGAACTCTGGTAATAGGAGACTCTATCTTAGGGCATAAAATTAGCCTTTAGGCCTTTAGGGGCACCCACAGCTTTAGTCAGGTGTATTCCAGGAGCCAGAGCACTGGACATAGCAGGTAATTTCAGGACTCTGGCCTGGGTTTTCCATATAGGAATTAATGATATACACTTTTGAGAAAGTGAGGTTACTAAGAGTGTGGTTACAGAGGTGTTTAAACTAGCGAAGGCGATGTCTGATGCAGTTCTATATTCTGGGCTCATGTAAATGCAGCACGGCAACGTAGCTTACAGCAAGTTATACAGCAGGTTATGATCCCTGATCTGTTGGATGTCCCCATGGTGCTTAAAAACTATGTGGGCTTCATAGATAATTGGAGAAATTTTGAGGGAAACGCTGGCTTGTTAAGGCGACTCAGGAAGGTGTTGCTTTCTTTTCTTGCAACATAGTCCACAGTCTCTGGACAGTTGACAATCCAGCATTGTTGATCTAAAACTAGGACTGTTAATACTTATTTTTCCACTCTTAGATAATAACAAATACAATTCAAGGTTTTATTTAATACAATAGCAAAACTTACCAGAAATATGACCACTACAGAAACATGCATACCACCATCAATTAGTTGCAATGACTTTATGGACTTTTTTATTGATAAAACTGAAAACATTCAAATATTCAACACAAAAAAATCTAATAATCTACAGCCAGGTGGTTTGATCATTAACTATGCAAATAATTACTCAATTATTTCAGATCACTGCTTAAACTATTTTGCCCCCCTGTCTAGAAAAAGAGCTTACCTCATTTATCACTTCCTCCATTGACATTCCCTTTACGGTTTAAATCCTGACTAACAAATCACTATCAGATATATTGTAGATATAAACACTAACTTCTCTGCACACACCAAGGTGAACTCTGCCACTTGCAATTTTTGGCCCATTGCTCTTCTTGGTGTATGTGTTACTTCTTGGCAATATTTGTAAGCATGGAATGAACTTCCATTGATATGCTGACAACATACAGTGCCCTTTATAATTTTTGGCACCCCTGATGTTAATACTTTGTACAACCCCCTTTTGCCAACAAAACAGCACCTAATCTTCTCCTATAATGTTTCACAAGATGGGAGAATACAGAAAAAGGACTCTTCGACCATTCCTCTTGGCACAATCTCTGTAAATCATCCAGCAACCTGGGTCTTCTCTTCTGCACTCTCCTCTTCAGTTCACTTCACAGGTTTTCATTGGGGTTGAGGTCTGGGGACTGAGATGGCCATGGGAGGAGCTTGATTCTGTGTCTGGTGAACCATTTTTGTGTAGATTTGGCCACATGTTTAGGGTCATTATCTTGTTGAAAGACCCAGTGACGATCTTCAGCTTTCGGGCAGAGGCTACCAGATTGATTTAAAATGTCCTGATATTTTAAAGCATTCATGATGCCATGCACCCTAACAAGGTTCCCAGCGCCTCTGGAAGAGAAACAGCCCCACAGCATCACTGATCTTCCCCCATGCTTCACAGTGGGCATGAGGTGCTTTCCGGTATGCTGTTCCACCAGACCCACTTAGAGTTTATTGCCAAAAAGCTCTACCTTTTCCTCATCTGACCAAAGCTCACAGTTGAAGCCCCAGTTCCACTTAGCAAACTCAGCTTGTTGGCATGTAGAAAGCGCCTGATGGTTGTTTTGGAGACTTTGGGACCCCAAGATGCTACCATTTGTTGCAATTCTTTAACAGTGAGCTTTGGAGAACTTTTTATTTCTCTTACCATCCTCCTCACTGTGCTTGGTGGCAAAATAACCTTGTGCTCTCGTCCAGGCTTCTTTACCACTGTCCCAGTTGTTTTAAACTTCTGAATGATTCCTCTGACAGTAGATATGGGTAGGTGCAAGCAAGTGGCCAATAATTATGGAGGACACTGTATATTGTAGGTATGTGTTTCAGTAAAATGTGAGATGTGAGACACCAAGTTCATGTAATTAAGCATGTATAAAAGAACATTAGACTATGAATGTTTATTAACTTCCCTTTGCTAAATTTTGATAAAACCATGGCCATTCTGTTTCATCCCAAAGAACAGTGAAAAACCTTGGGTAATTATTGACCCCAGTCTTTCTTTTGAAGCTCATGTAGATAATATCACTAAGATAGATTTCTTCCACCTTGGAAAAATTGCCAAGATAGGACACGTAATTTTATTACACAAAATGAGTTCATGCTTTTGTTACCTGTGTTAGATTATTGTAATGCCTGCTCTAGTAAATGCATAAATAAGCTCCAGTCAGTTCAGAATGCAGCAGCAGTTTTCATGTAAACCTGTACTCAGTCACATTCACTCAGGTTTGTTGACAGTTGAGTGGCCAGCTGCTTTATGCCCCAGGATGACCTCATGTCCATGCTAGCATTCTGGCTCTTCTCTTTAGCTATTTAGCACTGTTCCTGACCCCTTGTAACATTGAACATCCTTGTCAACCACCACCTCATTCAGTCGAGCCACATGCTACCCCCAAGATGCCTCATGTGCAGCTAGTAAGAATATCCCTGGCGCCCTACTTCTGGTTTGAAGCTTACTGCCCACTCGTCCCTGCTGAGAAGAGCCCATATACCCAGCTCAAAGGCTCACTTACTCTTTCGACACCCACCGTGGTCCAACTGTTCCCTAGAATTGCTACAATTCTTTTTTTTTCCATGTCTGAACCACCCATCCCCAGCCTCTTGCTCACCTCCTCCAGACTAACCTTAACTATAATGGACCATCTACCTGCATTTTAGCTATAGGCTTCTAGCTGCAAGATCTGGAATCTGAAATTGTTTCATTTCTCTCTGATTATTGTTTTTATCTGGTATTCACCAGAGAAGGATGGGCTCCCTTTCTGAGCCTTAGTTTCTCCCAAGGTTTGTACTTATAGCACAGGGAGTTTTGTTTTGCCTCTGTCCCTCTTGGCCTGCTCAGCAGAGGCTCAGACCTGGATTCTGTAAAGTCAAGTCAAATCAAGCAATTTTTACAGCAGATGATGTCACAAAGCAGCTTTACATGCTGAATTTCTTTGGAATAAGAAAATAATTTGGTTAGTGGCATCATACTGTAATAATGTCTGTTGTTATTGCTTGCTGTCCTTCATCCAACTCCTTGGCTCAATAAAACAACAAGGACCACAACATTTTGTTTCATCTCTTGCCCTGATTTGTAAGAAAAATATAAAAGGTATAAGGTTTTAAAAATAAGTGCTGCAGAAAGAGATTATATTAAAACAAACTATGTCTACTACAGTCATGAATTCAGTTGTCATTATTAGTGTTTATGACTCAAATAGAGGAATATTATTGGTTGAAAGGAATTACAACTCATAAGTTAGCATGGCCACATCAAATATCCCTCATGCAGTCAAGCAATTACCTCTCTTGGAAAATGATTCCAAGTGGTTTCTACAACGATTGGAGCCAAAGGAACCAAAAGGAGGTGGAGGTATATGTGGAGCGACATGCATGCAGGTAGAGAACAAAATGGAGAGAAACTAAAAAAGAACAGATGGAAGAAGGAGAAAGAAACAAAGGCAAGAGTGCAATGGAGACATTGGTTTTTAACAGTTCAGCTTGCCAGAGCCAGGGTGTGAACTGCAGTGCTGATGTCCGTTTATGTAACCTCCGGCCTCTAAAGTGAGCATTCTGGGGCCTTGTCTGATCATGTCGGCTGACACGAAAGCGTGAAGCCATGGGAATGAGGCAGGGTAGGGTATTTTTTCTGCTTGTGGAGACCCAGGGTCCACAAAGAGACACTTGTTTGTCTGTCTTTGCTGGTTTGCAGGTTGATTTGCTGATTTTCAGATTTTTTTTTTTTTTTGCATTGGCAAGATTTACTATGAGGTGAAATAAACATTCTGGAGAGTCTATGTGAACAAGGCTTACGGTAATAAACTGTGCACTAACACTAATATGCAAGGTCTTTGAAGGTTTTCGAGGCTTGGAGAAAGTAAGACCCATCAAAAGGGTAATATTATAATTTCAGTATCTCATAAATAGCCAAGACCTTTATAGGCAATGCTGAAATCTGGACAAATAATGATGATTCAAGCTGAGGTGTGGGTGAGACCTTATTAAAACCAAAACTAAGAATTGAGCCATTTCAGAATAAAATATTTATTACACCATTATTACATTATTCTTGGCCTGTCTAGAGAACAATTAAGGAGTTTTATTGATCCCATGACCCAGAGAAGAAAAAATAAAGATTAAATAATAAAATTAATGTTGATGCTGAGACATATCTGAAACCTCTAAATTGAAATCTTAAGACTCTTCATGAGTAACAGTGGTAATCAGTTTATTTAGAAACTCAAATGTGGATATCATGGTGATGGTTTTAACTGAGGTTAGAGTGTATACAAAGCACATCTGTCTGTGGTTATTATCTTCATGGAATCAAATAGGGTGAACAAGGACACAGAAGAAGAGGTCGAAAGCAAGGAGGCATTGTTAAGCATTGGGAGAGACAGAGTGGGAGAAAGAGAGACAGAAAGAGAGAGATTGAGAGAGGGAAAACAGATGGGAAAATAGAATTTTGGTATGTGTGTATGTGTGTGCCTTAGAGAAAGGGAGCCTCTTATACTGTCTCAGCAGGAGCTTGGCCCAGGCTTCGGCCTAGTCTCGTCTGCCCAGCGGGGTCCTTTCCTGAACTGGCTGCCCAGGGGAGGGGCACCTGCCCCAGCCACAAACACTGGAGCTGAGGCAGGAGGTGTGGACCAGGAATGGAGGGGAGCAAACAGGGGACAATGGAAAAGGTAAAACACATTTAACATAATAACGTGTATGCAGTTTGTAAATGACAGAAGCACAAAATTATGCCTTGAGAAAGAAAATGTGTTCCTCTTGACCTTCTGCTAAAATCTGTAGTCTGCAATTCACTGTCTTCTACAAAACTAGTGATTTCAGTACAAACACATCATGGTCGTTATTGTTGGAGTTAAACTGTACCAACACTTTGTGGCTACCAATATAAACTGACAGCATATGAATTTGTTGACCTCCCTCAGGGCAATAATTTACACTGTTTAGGTTCGGTGGGTAAATACATGTGCTTGAAGTTCATCACACTCTCAATCATTCAGACTAGCTCAGGAAGAGAGAATGAGAGAGCAGACCCATGCCTGTTTCTAACTTCAGAATTGTGGACCTCCTGGACGAAGGCCTTCAGTTCAAATTTTATCACTGAAAATGACTATAAATTTGTCATGGAAGACGTTTACCCCATTTAGAAGAATTATCACTGGTCAAGTGAAAGAATGTTTGTAGCAATACTTCAGAAGCTGATGCATGCACAAGCTACCTGCAGTTGCTGTATGAAGTGAAGTAATTAGTATGTTTACATTTAGATGAAAATAGCTTTAATATTAAATGGACTAAGAGGATAGATTACTTAGTTCCTCAGAAACTCTCAGAGCCCCATTTGTGCAGTGAATTGCTAGAAGAGGACGCATACTGGCCTCACGTGGATACCCCTTACTGTTAGGGAGGTGGGAGCAGAGGCTGGGATATCCTCTCACATGCACATTTCATCCAGGTAAATGGAAACATATGGTAGAGAGAAAATAGAATGTGTGAAAGAAGAAAGAGGTACATCAGGTTCTAATACACTATCCACTCAGTTCACTTTTATGTTAAGACAGATGTGCAAAATATTTTTCATAGTTTCCTTGATATTGGTCATTTTGACACTGATATTGCCAAAGGCTGTGATAAGCAAATAAGAAGTAATTTATTTATTGTGTGCTTGGAACATCTGGACCAATCATAAATGTATCAAAATACATTTGTTTTGGATGAAGTTGTTCAATTACTGAAGGAATCAATTCATTTGGCAATAAATAGTGCTTTGTAAGCATGTGCTTACCATGGATTAGTATGAACTTACATACATACATACAGTTCCTCACATTTTTGTAAATATCCTTTGTAAATAGATCTTTTCATGGTTCATGGTCATGAAGATATGACACTGATACAATGTAGTCAGTGTGCAGCTTGTATAACAGTCTAAATGTGCTGTCCCCTCAAAATAACTCAACACACAGCCATCGTCTAAACCGCTGGCAACAAAAGTTAATTCACCAATTAGCCCAATTAGACATCTTCCTGGAGTCATGTGTCTCATTAGTGTCAGATGCGATTGGGGAGCAGGTGAGATAAATTTGGTGTTATTGCTCTGTTATCAGACTCTCATACTGGTCACTGGAAGTTCAAAATGGCACCTCATGACAAAGACCTGAAAAAAAGATTAGTTGCTCTACATATTGATGGCCTAGGCTATAAGAAGATTGACAACACCCTGAAACTGAGCTGCGGCACGGTGGCCAAGACCATACAGTGGTTTAACAGAACTCAGAACAGGCCTCGTCTGTAATGAGCTGTGGTAGCCCTGTTGAGAGGTGTGCTACAGCAGAAGAAAAGGAGGGAACCACAGAGCAGATTGGACAACACACATTTATTTGGGAATTCACAGAGTAACAGAGTGAACCAGGACTAGGAGAACTCAGAAGGATGGCCTGGGAGCCTGACCACACAGGACGAAGGCTTGGGAGCCCGACGACATAGGAGGAAAGCTTGGAAGCCTGACACATGAGGAAGACTTGGGAGCCTTTTTTTTTTTTTAATAGTTCCTGCAGAGGTTGTAGGGTCAACCTGTCAGTGCTCAGACCCTAAGCCGCACACTGCATCAAATTGGTGTCCATTTCTATCATCCCAGAAGGAAGCTTCTTCTAAAAACAATGCACAAGAAAGTGCACAAACAGTTTGCTAAAGACAAGCAGACTAAGGAAATGGATTACTGAACCCATGTCTTGATGATTTGATGAGACCAAGATAAATTTATTTGGTCAAGATGGTGTCAAGCGTGTGTAGCAGCAACCAAGTAAAGAGTACAAAGACAATTGTGTCCTGCATACAGTCAAACATGCTGGTGGGAGTGTCATGGTTTGGTATTGCATAAGTATTGCCAGCAATTGGGATCTACAATTCATTGAGGGAACCATGAATGCCAACATGTAATGTGGCTGAAGCAGAGTATGATCTCCTCCTTTCTGAAACTGGGCTAAGAGAGTTAGGCCATGCAAAATATTGACACTTTGGGCACAATTTGGACATTTTCGCTTTGGGGTGTACTCACTTTTTTTTTTACTTTTGTTTACACATTAATGGCTGTGTATGAGTTATTTTGAAGGGGACAGCAAATGTACACTGTTTTTAACAACCTGTACACTGACTACTTTACATTACAAAAAGTGTCATATGTTCAGTGTTGTCCCATGAAAAGAATCATAAAAATTGTGCGATACTGTTTATGCAGGTCCTTCAAACCAAACATTTCAGACTATGTCTTTATGGTATTTGCTTTGTACACTCAGACACAGTCATGTGAAAGTAAATGACCTTTCCCAAACAGTTTCCCCAAAGTTTATAAAGTATATAGTCATCTTAAATGCCTTTATATTCTGTAGCATTATCCTTCATTGGAACCATCTAAAGTGGTGTAGCCCAAACCATGAAAAACAACCTCAGACCTCAATTCCACTTTCAGCAAACTTTACTATGCATAGTATTCTTCTTTATAGATGTATTTCACCCAATTACATTGATCACACTTCAAGAAAGTGATGTGTGAATCATTTGAGAGAACCCACCCATTGCAGGGCACTTCACATAGTGATCTAAGTCTTGTGTACAACTGCCATAACCCATATACAAATCTTCATATGCACACTTCTTGTGCTGATGTTAATTCCATAAGGTTTAAAGTTGCAGTAAGTGATGCAACAGATGATAAGCAATATTCACACATGCTTTAGCACTTCGCGGTCCCTCTCAGTGGGTTTGTGTGATCTGCCACTTCATGACTAAACTGTTGATAGACCTTTCCATTCCATAGGGACAGTGGAACATAACAGATGTATGTGAATGTTTTATGTTGTATAGTATTATAATCATTGATTTGTCTTTGAAAATATTTGATCACCTTTGGAGGTGGCTCCCATTTTGACCTTGGAACTTCCAGCTCAAAGTTGGCACAGATGTTCCTGTACACTATACCGGCCATTTGGTTGTGACGTTCCATGTATGTCTTGCCTGTTAGCATCTTGCAACCCCGATAGATTATCTCAGGAGCATTTTTGCACAGCCTGCAATTGTGGTCCTGTGGTAGACCCTGACCTCTATTTATCTTGTACTTAGAGCTTGTTCCTCTGTTGCCATCATTAGTGCCTCTGTGCTGTCTTTCAGTCCAGCTTTGCCCATCCACTGGTAGGATTTTTCCATGTAAGTCACTTTCTTTATCTGCTGGCCATACATACCATGCGGAGGTTTGTCTTTCTATTATTGTTCTTGCTCCTCTTTCTTCTGTTTGTCCTTTTCTTTCTGTTGTGTATTGTCCTGGTTCCCCAACATAAGGTGCAGACCTTGTTAGTCTGGGCAACAACTCTGTATGTATGTTTCTCACTCATATCTGAGGTAGGCACAGTGTAGCATAAGGAGGTCTTGCCTAAGTTGTACCCTGGTCTCCTGTGAGAAAGGTGGTGATGTTACCCCTACACTATCCAGCCACTGATCATATATATATAGTCGTGTCAGAAATTATCGGCATCCCTGAAATGTTTCCAGAAAATGCACAATTTCTACCAGAAGACTATAGCAATTACAAATGTTTTGATATACACATGTTTATTTTCTTTAATGTGCATTGGATTGACACAAAAAAAGCAACATTTCACACAATTTCACAAAAAATACTGGGTCAAACAAAATGATTGGCACCTTTTCAAAATTGTGGAAAATTATTTCTTTTCAAGCATATGAT
>JBBIGC010000007.1:10175526-10190198 GCA_037576955.1 Lepidarchus adonis
AGAGAGAGGGAGAGAGAGAGAGAGAGAGAGAGAGAGAGAGAGAGAGAGAGAGAGAGAGAGAGAGAGAGAGAGAGAGATCGGTTCCTCTCGCAAGCTCTGCTGGGAGAAATGCGCGTGCATGTGTGTGTGTGTGTGTGTGTGTGTGTGTGTGTGTATTTCGGTTGGTGAAGCCAGGGCTCGTGTCTGCAGGCTGCTGTCACACACACAGCATCGCGCTGGATACTCGAGCAGCTGGACGCGGTAAGTGTCACTGTTCTCTCACTGTCTTCACTCAGCCGTTAAATGTCTCTAGTTTTGGTCTTTATATGGAAAAACAGTGGAATAAATATGAAACACTGTCTGGTGTGTGTGGAGGTTCCCTGCACACTGGTCTGGGTTATATGAGGGGAGGAAACTTTCAGGTGTGATACTTCAGCAGCGTGTAGGAACCAGAAGGAGTAAAGTAAGATAGATTTGTCCATAGGTTTTGCCTAATATACTTTAGTTCTTAAGGCTGGGTGTTCTGTAAAGATTTTTTGAAAATTATTAGTTTTACTTATACATGAATATTTCTTTCATCTAAAGTCATTATACATTCACTAGAGAATTGTTCTCAGCTACTCCATCCACACCTGTAGATTACCCTGTGGTCCCAGGTCTTTAACGAAGCCATAATTGGCCTCAAACATTAACCATTGATCAGGTTTAGGTCTCTCTGGTATATTTCATGCGCTAGGTTTTGAGACTGAAAGAATTTTAAATTGCAAAGCAGAATATGCTGTAAATTGAACAACATCCATCTTTTTACAAGCCCATTTATATTTATACAGTGATCTACAGCTTTTGATGTGTTACATAATAATTATTAAAGGGTTATTAGGACATTTTTTTTATTAAAAATGGAAACCATATAGCAATAATTTGTTTTAAAAATCGTTCATTTAGAAAAAGCTGTTGTAGTTATGTCCTATATGATACCACTGTCAGAGATTACTGTAGAGAGCAGGAGAATTAGAAATACCCAGTCGAAGCACATGCCGGTACCTTTCCACACTGCTACTGGATTATAAAGTCACTAACAAGTTACTAGCATGCTGATGTAGTTAAAGCCATATGATTCACCTTAGGTTGACATATGGACCGCACCATCAGCATCATAATCATTGACATACTTGTTTCAGTGTGCATGAGTGCCCAATGATAATGTACACATGACCTCAATTTGAGGATTACCTTCCCATCTTGTGGTGGCCTTGCCTTGTGAAGCACAATGACAATGATTTATGGTCTGAAAAGAAGCGCATCGCTCATATCTTTGGGCTTACACTATAATTTCACTCTTAGTAGAGGTTTTAATTAGAGAAGAATTTTAACAGAAAGGTTATAGGTGACATGGTACTGAAATACATATGAGAACATTTTATTGTAATTGATACTGGATACCAACAGGACATTAAAGGTGCTTCATTCAAGTGAAATGTTCATTTTTTCATTTTCAAATTTGTATAAAAATACTCAAATGTTCATTCTGAAAAGTTTTCCAGAAAAGAGAGAGAGAAACATGAGGGAGAGAAGTAAAAGTAAAAACACAGTGTATGTGCACTTTTCCAGAGAAGTTTGGAAATTTTCCAAAATACAATAAAAACAAAAATCTGTGATTTGTTAATTCATGTGAACCTTAATTTACATGTAAAAGAACAAAGAAAAGATCAGTAGTTTTCTAACCAATTAAATTGCTTTTTGTTAATACGCACACATTTAGAATTTGATGGCGATGACATACTGAACATACAAGTTGGGACAGAGGCTTGTTTGCTATTGTTACAACACCTTTTAATAACATTTTCTTTGTTTTGTAACTGAGGAGAGCATTTTTTTTTTGTAATTAGAAATGTTGTCTTTTCTATTATTTAAGTCATGGTCAGTGTTGTTTGATTCTTGTCTTCATGATGCTCTTTATATTTTTATTAAGAGACAGACCTGGACTCAAGCACACAGACTCTGTAGCCTGTGCAGAATGTGGTCTGGCGTTGCTGAAATAAGCATGTATGTCCTGGGAAAAGATGTCACCTTGACACCTACATACAGTCCCCTTCATTATATTTGGGACAAAGACTTTTTTTTTACTTACCCCTCTGCTCCTCAGTGTACATTTTTAAATAAAACAATTCAGTCGTTAATAAAGTGCACATCCAGACTTTAATTTAAAGCTATTTGCATATATTGTAGGGGGTGTATTAACTGTTGTAATTTCTATATTTGGGTAAAATAAATTGTATGCAAATAACTTTAAAGTCTGAACTTTAATCACGTCTGAATTGTTTTACACTGAGAAGCAGAGGGCTAAATCAAAGGAAATGATGTCTTTGTCCCAAACAAAGTCCTAATAAATCCACACCTCTAGACCATCAAAGATGATGACTTTTACAACTTTCACTGATGACAATCCAATTGGTTGTTCTTTGGAATAAAGCTCAATGCTGATCCTTTCCAAAAGCAAGGTAAAGTGTGGACTCATCTGATCATAGCCCACAAATCCACAGTTTTTCAGTCCATCTTAGATTAGCTTGAGCAAAGAAAACTCTACGTTCCTGCAGTGGTGTGAGCCAAGGCCACTTTTCCTTGCAAAGACTGAACCTTTTGTGGATGCAAATTTTACACCCAGTCATGATACCTCACCTGCTAACAATTAGCCTTCTTAATGTGAAGTCTTCCAAACTGAATTGGCTTTAATATTCACTACAATATTAGCTTACTTTTAAGCTTAAACTCTGTCTTATATTTTATGGGTGTTGCAGACAGTACATTCTAAATGTGTGTGTATATTTTTTTACAAAACACATTTAAGCTATTCAGACGTCTTTGTCATGTCATGTAAAAATGTAAAGTAAAATATTTTCCTTTTCTGGAAATAAGGTTTACTTGAATGGGTGAGGTTACTAGAAAAGATTAGAGGTGGTTAAACACATGGATGTATTACATTTTTTCAGTGAATTTATCTGCCTTGTAACAGTGTGCTCGTTGCTACCACAGTTCTCTATAAAAATATTACCAGTACAATGGGACATCCTGTAGCAGGTGTACATGTGCCAAAGGTCACCATGCACAGTGTCACATGTTGGCCAGAGGGGTATAAAGCCCTCCAGCATTGGGCTGTGGACCTGCATTCTCCAAAGTGATGTAGCAATGTTGGAATGTGTTGGTGGTCCAGAACCAATTACTCAACATCAGTACTTGACCTCACCATTGCACCTGTGGCTGAAAGTAATAAGATCACAGCAATGTTCCAACATCTAGTATAAAGTGTTCACAGACAGCAACTGCAGCAAAGGAGGCACAAACTCATAATTCACATTCTTCTATTCAGAAAAAAAAACATTCAGTGTGCAAATTGTCATAAAATAATTTCACAGAAACCCATCTCAAAAGTGAATCCTCATCTTCAATGAAGTAACATATACTGTACCATATATAACAATTAATCACAAAAAGTATATATGTAATCATTGTAAAATAAGAACAAAAAAATATACAATCAACTGAGGAAACACAGGCTCATGATAAAAGGTTTGGTGTAGAAGTCAGTGTGTATGTAAATTTAATAGACAGGTGCTGCAGGGAGGAAACCGGACACTGAAAAATTATGAAGAAATTAAAATAGAGAAATATAGTTCTGTGTAATTTTATCTACACCAAAAGGTGTCAATGAAGTGCCTCAGTAAATCTTCTGAAATCCCATAAGAAAGTAAGTGTTACAGATTTAAAGCATCCAGCTGTGGTTAGTGGCTTGTAGTTGTCATTGCCATTGTTCTGTCATAAGTATTAAAATACATCTGACATAAACCTAAAAAACTGTAGGTTGCTTTTTCCCCTTTGTCTGATGGGACCCAGGCTTTATAAAGTGCATCCTGAATATTTTTAGATCTCAAGCACCCTTTTGCCACCTCCACACCTCACCAGACATGTGATTGGTTGTTGTCTTGGACGAAACACTCATGTACAGTACATGCACACTGTCACAGTTTACCATTATTTTTAGAAAGTACTCTATGAGAATCCAAGATCTCACCTCTAAGCACAGTATATGATGAAGCTCAGAAGATCTCAAGACAGGTGATGACAAAGCTCTTTATTACACTGTATATATTTCCAACATGCTTTCGTCAATATCTTTGTTTACCTAGATGGGAAATAGGCCAAGGGTTAAGTGGAATTTAAACCAGTCAATTTCTTTCGCATGCACAAAGATGAAGACTATGATTACATATGTGTCAGCATTATGTATGTATGAGAAAACGTAATTACTAGAATTAGCTATTCGTGGTCTCTTGACACTGTTTAAACTGAAAGAGAATGAGGCATGAGCACAACACAGAGAGAGAATGCATGTGAATATATTGACATAAGAGCACATTTTGTGTCCCCATTTTGTGGTGCAGGGAGATTGATGGTGGTATTGACTTGCATGGCAGTATCTGGGTTGATGTAGTCCTGCTGCTGGTGGCTTGTTCTTATCATTGCTAAAATGTTGCAAATAGTTATTTCACATGAAGCGGGCATGACATGATAAAATTATTATTATTGTTGTTATTATTATTATTAGTAGTAGTAGTAGTAGTAGTAGTAGTAGTAGTAGTAGTAGTAGTAATAATGATAATAATAATAATCATCATCATCGTTATTATTGTCATTATCACAATGATACTGTATTTTAAGTACTATATTAAGTCTGACTATTTTACCATTTACAATTTTAGCTCTTCTACTTTTATTTATTAAGTTTTTGTTGTTGTTGTTGTTGAGGCCTGGGTGCTTAATCATAGCCATGTAACACTGTTAATACAATGTAATACTGATCATTCATCTTCATAGAAGAAAATTAGTTATGCATTTGCATCAAACAGGGGCTTTATTATTTTCATGGTTATCTCTCAGATAGAGTGTGTTTAATAGAACAGTAGAAATAATTTCAATTTATGTCAGTATGTCTGATATCATTACATAAACTAACACTTTTTCAAGCCATATTAAGTCATATTAAAAATTACTTGTAAATTATAACATCTCTGTCAAACACAACCCTGTGTAAAGAGTATAAAATCACATGAAAAGAGCTCCAGATCTAACAATGAAAACAACAAAAGTATAAAGCTTATACAATACAACCAGCTTTTGTAACCAAATCAAAGTTTTTAGTAGTAGCTTGTCTCTCCTGCTGCAATAATGGCCTCTGTTTACTAGGAAGAGAACATTGGAACACTGCTGTGGATTTGATTGCATTCAGCCACAAATGCATTAGGAAGGTCAGGTGCTGTTGTTGAATGCTTAGTTCTGGATCACAAATGCCACTCTAGATTTTTAAAACATATTTGAGCAAGCAGATATATTTTAGCCTTTTTTAATACAGTGCCTACAGAATGTGATACAAAAAAAGTCACAGATGTGACGAGCTCGAGGTAGGTTCGAATTAACTGCAGACTTGGGAGTTAAAAGGAAACGTGGTTTATTAACCATCAAACTATTTACAATAATCAGGAAACATAGAACAAGACATCCAAAACAAAAGCAACGTCACACTATGACAAAGACTCACAACCAAGACTAAGACACACTGAACTTAAATACTCTAAACAGACGAGACACACCTGGGAAGGATCACATGACATACACATGACACACAAGGGCAAAAACACATGACGAAGACTTTCAAAATACAAGCACATGAAACACGTGACAAGACAGACAGGACGACATCTGACAACAGAAACTGACATTTGAAGGTAATTTTCATAATACAAATGAGCCAAAGAAAAAGAAAAAGAAAAGAAAAAAAACCAGATAAAAACATTAAAGACACCTTAGAGTTTCACACCTACAAGTCCATTAAATTATGTTACATATTAGGTGCAACTTTAAGTTTTCTGGTGTTCTATAGTGTCTTTATGATAGTGTAAAAAAAGTATATTTTATATCGTTCATGCTCCTGCATATTCTACACTTTTTCATAAAAAAAAAACTTTGAACATTAGTTGTATGTAATGTAATTGCGACAATTGTACTTAAAAAGTCCAAAACTTTGGTTTTGGTTTTGCATGTCGCATGCTTTATTTTACTTGTGGCACAAATAAGTGTGATGTGAGGTTTTTGAGCGTTCGTGTGAAATACTTTGTTCAGATAGGTTACTTTTTATAGTAAAAATGTTTTATTGTTCATAGTACACCTGTATGCCATGACATTACATTACAAACCCACTGATGTCAATCTTGTGAACCAGTGATGTAATAGTTTATGGAGTCACAGGCTTCCAGGTATTCTTATCCTAATCAGTTTTCTGGGTTTTTGACCTGAAAAGGTGAGAGAGAGTGAGAAATGGAGAAAGAAAGCGTGAGGGGAGAGAGAGAGAGAGAGAGAGAGAGAGAGAGAGAGAGAGAGAGAGAGAGAGAGAGAGAGAGAGAGAGAGAGAAATGGATGGATAGATTGACGGATGGATGGATGGATGGATGGATGAAGAGTTTATCCCTGGCTTACTGAATGACATTGAAATCATATTCACAGTGAGGCCTAATCTACCTACATAACATCTGTACATGGGCAAATAATCTGGAAAAAGGAGAAAAACAAAAGGAAAGAGCGAATGAGGGATGAGGGCAGGGGATGTTACAGACTAAAGAAATCATTTATCCCAAAATATTAACTTCCTTAATAAGGTGGTAAAGTCTATTTATAACTGATGCAGACTGGTACAAAAATATTTTATGCTGCTTTATTTATCCTAAGGTTTAGTGTTGATATATTTATCCCTGTTAGCTTGTATGATATAATTAGCATCCATTACTGCATAATATTAATTAGAGAAAACATAAAATAACATGTGTTTTAAATGTATTTATTTTTCCTTTACGCACAGTTCTCCAGATTTCATTCACTTAATTATGAAAATATCTTGATTTCAGGGTTTAATTAATGTAAATTTGCTCCATACACTGAGGACAATGTCTACATTTCTCCATAAAAGTAAATAACTTTCAAGGAACAATGAGAATCTATAATTCTAAAACATCTATATCTTTCAGGACTTCATTATTGAGGTTTCATTCTTTAACATCAAGTCTAAAAAAGTCTTAACCCATTAAAGTAAAAATGAACGTTGGAACAACCTGCAACTAAACATCTACATATCACGATGACCCTGGAACTGCACTGAGCTTATCTGACACTCAAGAGTTTCCCACATAGTGAGGAGTGAGAATGCAGATAACATAAGTGTCCAGACACCCAGAGGTGGAAAAACAGAGAGAGACTATATATAAGCGAAAGTATTGATGCTGTGTCAAATTCCTACTTACAATTAAAGGTGAAAAAAAAAGAAAAGGAACTGAAAGATTAATATAGAAATCACATTTTGAAAGTTTGCTCTTTATTATTTGCAAGGGTTTAAATTTAAACTATAGGTATTATTAACTATTGTAAGTTTAAATAGGGAAAGAGTTCGACCAATCAGATCCAACAAAACACTAATTTACTGTGAACATGACAGCATAAGCACAACTAACTGGCAATTTGACAAACTACTGTCATTTTAACTACATCCACAAAACACAGCATTCTAAAACAAGGGGCAAAAACAGTGTTCCAGGACAGGACAACATACTGTAGAGCAGTCCTAGTACAGTGCTTTTGAAAATATTTGGCAGATGCTCTTTAGGACTCATTACGCTCATTAGGGTAACTGCAGCAAAGTTGTACCAAAATACAAAGATACAAAGTTTGATTACAGAGAATGACATTAAATACAATGGTACAAACGTAAGTGGTTAAAATGAATAAATATTTCATAAATAAAAATATTAAGTCACAAAAAATGTAAATTTACAGACAACAGACTTTCCCCCAAGCATTAAGAAACTGGATTACTTAGAATAGAAGTAAATAAGACATTGAAGATTAATGCAAACAATTCCCACAGATGTCCCAGCTTCTACTGATGGCATGCAACCCTCTTACAAAAGGCAGAGCTACAACACATTGTTCCTACACCTTCTGATGCACAGTACTGTAATACAGGATGTAGTACTTTATATCACTATCAGAATAGTGAGGAAGAGGCAGGAAACAAAGACAAATAGTGAAGTAATGAGCCAAACATTAGAAGCTCATTTGTAGATTCTGTTTATAGAAAAGCAGCACAAGAAGAGAGGTGAAAGTAAAGTGAAATAAAAGTAAAGTTTTTTTGCATCTGGAATCTGTAAGTTAACCATTAATTTCTGAAAAAAAACATGAATAAAAAAATCATTAACAGTTAAATTTGTTACCATTTAACAGTATTCATTGTAATTGAACTGTTTAAATTACTTGTAAAACCTGGAAATTGGGTGTTTTATACTTTTGACTGGTAGTGTATGTGGTACGAATAAAAAAAATAATTTGTGGAGCAAATTTGTGTAAGCAATAGCTGTAAAATAAAAAGTTAAAATAAAATTCAAGCCTCAAGCCAGAAAAAAATGCATTACCTGTAAAACTAGAGTAAAACTAGTACACTAGAATCCTGTTTTAGACAAGAATGGGACAACATTGCTCTCTCAAAAGTCTTTCAAATTATCTCTTCATTATCTGAAGACATAATTTCAAAGACTTTTGGGGACTGTGCTGTTGCCCTCAAATTCAAATGACCTTATTATTAATATTAATGGTACTCAGTTTAAACATGGTTTCTATGTTCTATTGTGAATATAATATGGTTGATTTAAGATTAGCAAATCATTGCATTTCACAAACATGTGAAAGTGGAAACGAAGCAATGCTTCATGAACAATGCTATTAATTATTTATATATATTTTTAGTATCAATTACAAAGGCATTTTGGACTCCACCGTTCATCAGTCCACTCCAGTCCACTCCAGTCCATCCACTCCAGCATGTCTCCTGCCTCCCATCTCATTGTTTGTAAATTGTGCTTGATTTTGATTGTCTGTTTCTTCAGTCAGTTTTTATACAAAATATTGTGAGCACATCGAACTGGGAACCCAGTAATCTGAATAGAATTTATGTTTATTGTAACACTCCTAGTACAGTTGCAATTGGTTGTCCACTGACTCATTGTGTGTGTCAGATCAATGGCTTTGGCCCAGCAATTAGATCCTGGCAGACAGGAATAGACAGAACATCTACACACAGACGAATGAAGCCATGGGTTATGTGTACAACATGTGTGGAGGTCAAACCATAGGTTTGCATGCCAAAAAGTCCACTGCTGTTGAAACAAGTCTCCATTTCTATGACATTGTGACCTCTGAATTTTCTTGTTTGAATTATTCAACATCGTTTTTGGGTCAGTTTACTTCCCTGTATGGAAATATGGTGGAAGTTTGA
The DNA here is from genome assembly GCA_037576955.1 of Lepidarchus adonis. NCBI lineage: Eukaryota > Metazoa > Chordata > Actinopteri > Characiformes > Lepidarchidae > Lepidarchus > Lepidarchus adonis. The sequence continues at coordinate 10,184,876 of JBBIGC010000007.1, forward strand.
TAGAAGTGGTCTGGAAGAGTACTGAAGTAATACCTCTTCTGTGTTTTTTATATATAAAAGGGGGCACGTTTTTATGAATGTATTCTTTTCATACAACATGTATTTATATACCAATGTATACCATGCCTGATTTGTATTTATGTGCACCTTTTCACACATAGGTTTTATTCCTCTTAAATTAGTAAAATAGTCAGAAAGTCTTTGTCTTTTATTGTCATCATCTCATCCAGTTGCTTAAAATATCATGTCCTTAGCTTGGGTAATACAGATGTCCTGTGTTAGTAATAAGTGAAAGTGATTTTTCTGTCATTGTGAACACACAGTGTACCACAACGAAATGTTTTTCCTCTGCATTTAACCCATTACACGTGCACACGTAGAGCAGTGGGCAGCTATCAACAGCGCCCGGGGAGCAGTGAAGTGGGGACGGTACTTTGCTCAAGGGTTCCTCAGTGGTGCCCGGGCTGGGACTTGAACATCCCAGGGGCAATGTCCTAACCACTAGGCCACCACTGCCCCAGTAAAGTCAATATAGAAAGATAAAGTTATTAATATAGTTTTGATTTAGTTTGTGACACTGACATTAATTCTATAGAACCTTGAAGCTGTTATTTCTCATGGTTCTCTGTGGTCTTTATCAAGGCATTACACGCAGCCCAGAACTTGTCTATGATCATCTAAAAAATTAATCTAAGCACTCATTAAAATACTAAAATAAGAGTGAATTCTGTATTGCCTTTGAAACAACCTTTGATTAAGTTGCTGTTTCTTGTGTATCTGGTTTGGGGAAGCTTGACTTTTTAACAGTTAAGTTTAAATCCACACTGTAATCCTCTGAGAGGATGCTGGGTTTGATCAGGCTCAATTTCTCCAACAAATTCATGCAACCTGCTCTTTAAAGGCTTATGAGAAGCACGCAACCAGTGTATTGGTTCACCAGTGGTTTTAGACAATGCAAGATCAGTATATTCTCACAGCATACTTCCTTTTTTAGATCCCCTTTTAGGATTATTCGAATACTTTTGTAACCCTCTGTGCCTCCTCGCCCTGTCCATAAATGCTTAATTTCCAAATATTTTCCTTAACAGAAGACAAATATTACTGAAGGAACTGCTTCAATAGTTTTTGGTTAAAGATCAATGGTTCTGCTTGCATTTACTTTGAACATGTAGGACCCAAAATAGTCTGAGCATAGATGGTTTTTCGCATTGCTTTTTAGAAAGAGACACATGCCAATCAAACCCTCGGTTGGTAAAACGCTCATTAAATTAAATGCAGTTTGTTCCTAAGCATGCAAAATGCCATTTAACATGGTTAAGTGTGCTACACAGCAAATCAAAGCTACGTTTGATCATTCAGTATGTCATTTTGGGACAGCTCATCAATCATTATCATTGATTTAATCACTAAATGAACACAGCACCACAATTTTAGTGAACTGAGATCAGTGAATTAGCCACCTCCCCTTAGATCCCCTTAGCACTATTCTCCATGACATAAGTAAGTAAGTCTTCTTATACCCTTCATTATCACCATATTAAAATCTTTTGGATGAGATTAAAACAGAAACTGGCCAATCAACTTGCCCAACATATTTTTTTGGAAGCCATTGGGCCATTGTTTTTGTAGATCCCTGGCAAGGTAGAAAATAGTTTACCATTGTCTCTATCTTCAGCAAGTAAGCTAAGAGTTCATCACCTTTTTAGGTTTTTTATTATTTTTTAATCTTATGTAATGAACATTTTGTGTTTTCTTCTAGGGCTGAAGGATAATAACCAAGACTATTGCCCTAAGACCCAAAGGGTGAAGACTTGAGATGCAAAAAGAAAAGAAAGTTAGAAAGTGCAAGATAAAATGTGTATATTTTAAACTGCTCTTGGATGTGCATCACAATATGAGTGTTAACGTCAAGGCAGTAGGGATTTGAAGATGAACCCCTATGTCACGGCTCAGTTCAGGAAAGATCTCTTTCCTCACTTTCATTTGTTGCTCTTTTTTTGAGCTTTACCCGTGATTTGTATCCAATTTCTACGTCGATCTTTTCAAGTACAAACTGCTAACATTTGAGTTCCCCCCTCTGCTGTGCCTTGATACTGGCTTTTTCAGGTATTTGAAATGTTTTCCCAAGAGCAGCAGCCCTTTCACTTCACTTCGACTCAAACTACAGATAAGCCAAGAATATGGATTCGAAAGCAACATATAAATCCAGCTTTGTTCTTACCCTCTCTGAATCCTGCATGTTTATTTTCAAACCTTATTTAATCCTACTCAACACATCTAAACAGTCCTCAGGAGACTCTTTTTGTGTGCAGCAAAAAGCAGTTGTGGAGCCTGTGGAGATATTGATACCTTCCTGCATGCTCCATTTTCTCTTAGCTTGCCCTCTTTTAGTATCTTTGGCCTCATTTTTACAGGCCCCTGTCAGATGCTTTAAAAAGTGTATGTTCTCGCAAGCAGCCAACCTTTATTTGATGACTGGATGCTAAAAATCTACAATATGAATGATTCCAGTGTCAGGGGACCTCAGAAAAAGAAGAAAGTGCTGTTGTAATCATTGGAGAAGGTCTTCAATAATGAGAAGGTCAATATTACACTTTTAATCATTCAAGTCAATTTCAGCAGATATATTTTGTGTAATACATTGTAAATGTTTTATCCTTTGTCTGCTTTTTCTTTTTTCTGTTCTGTTTTTGTTTCTTAGTTTGCTATTTTTTAAATTAATACTGTTGTTATTTATTGTTATTTATCATTTTCTCAGAGACGCTTTATTTTACACTATTGAAAGTTTTAATGAGCTTTCAACTTTCTCACAACCTGGCTTATGTTAAATGACCTTTCCTTTCTGCCCAAAGCAAACCCTTTTGTCTTCGCTGGAATTCAGCAGAGGTGAATGTTTGAAGCTACTGAAAAGATGTGTACTGTTGCCCACAAAATGACACTGTGCTTTAGAGAAAAGCAAAAGCACATCAGTGTAGCTGGGAATTCTGCTGAGGCTAAATGAAAGTGGACATCACATCAAAGATGCACCTGGAACTGACAGAGCATTCTTTGTAATTTGGTGACATTTTTGTCTACATCTTGATGATGGGTAATTGGGGTGTCTTTTGAGGCCTGTGTGGACTACACCTGTTGAATGACATTTAGGAAACGGCCATTATCCAGTGAGTAATGAGAGTTATATCAGTTTCACTGCAAGTAATATGTGTGTGTCATAAATACCTTTGAAATATCACCCTGTTCCTCATAGAATTCCAGGGTATTTATAGTAATCCAATGTCTCTCATATTTCAAACATCTCACAAAGGAAAGTGACAAAATCTTGGAGGGATAAGTCGGTCTGTATAGGCATGCTCTTATTTGTTGTTGGCTGCTTTATATGGATGGCTGTTTTTTGAATGCACATCTTTTTTTTATTCCTCTTTTTAAGTCTTTCCTGTGTTTCCTGCAAGAGGAATGATTTCTCAGTGCTTTGTCTAGTCTAATCATTGCTTAGTTTGCTTTATTTCCCCTTGATGCTCTTTCAAAGCTGTATATCCCATTGTAATTGCTAACCACTGTCTGCATTTGCGTCCTTCCTAAGCCAAGCCTTGACTGTTTGTACCGTCAAGCTATGTTACAGTGTATAAGCTCATACTCTCACACATGCATCACCCATACCATCTGATGAAGAAATGCTGACCTCCAAGGATTTGCTTCAACTTAAAGTCACCTGTACAGTTGAGTCTGTCAAGCTGAGACCATCTTCTGAAATGGTCAGTCAGTGCTGCTCCTCAGGTTATGATTTTTTCAGTGTTTTGCCTACAGGTACCACTGGCCTCTCAGGATTTTAATTTTTTAAAACACTAATTTTCAAGAGACATAAAATGCAAAATGAAAAAGGAAAAATGATTTTTATATCAGTGTGAACCTCCTCACAAAAACATATACATATAAAATACATATAAATCATTTTAACTGGATTAATCAACTAGAAACACTGGAGATCCACTGGAACTGGGAACACTTCTATAGACACACACTTGTCTGTAGTCTCCAGTCATGGGAGCTGCCCGGGTCAAGCGGCGCTTTAGTGCAGTGGTGGACACGCCTTGCGATGAAGAGGAAGTCATGAAGCTGGCTCAGAGTGATGATGTCACAGGGGCCTGTGGGGGGGATCTCAATTCTCCAACCTGCAATGGCAAACTTCTCAACCTGCGACACAACAGCGGAGGAGGAGGACAAGGGAAGAGTGATGAGGCAGATGAGGACGATGATGATTGTGATGATGCTGATGAATGTAATGATGGAGCTGTGGGAGGAAGCAGGAGAGGAGGGGGAGGAGGGCGTGGCTCGGAACATGGAGGTGTTGGCAGGAGGGAAGTGGGTTATCGGCGAGCCCAGAGGAGTTCGTCCCCCTCCCCTTCCCTGTCACCCCCCCTGCGTGTCCCAGGCCGCCATCGCCGGCCCCGTGGACGCTTTGTGGGCAAGGATGGCCGATGTAATGTCACCTTCGTCAACATGAGCGACAGGGGCCAGCGCTACCTCACTGACCTCTTCACCACTTGTGTGGACATTCGCTGGCGCTGGATGCTGGTGGTCTTCACCCTCTCCTTCCTGCTCTCTTGGTTGCTTTTTGGATTTACCTTCTGGCTCATAGCTGCTGCACATGGGGACCTAAGTTTCTCCTCCTCCTCCTCCTCCTCCTCCTCTACAGCCACTTCTTCTTCTCAGACTTCACTGAACCCAGAAATGGAGCATTCTAGGGCACCAGTGGAGCCAGAGGAACATTGCTTTCAACAGGTGAACAGCTTCATGGCTGCCTTCCTCTTCTCACTGGAGACACAGACCTCAATAGGCTATGGTTTTCGAAGTGTAACTGAGGCATGCCCCCTGGCGGTGCTGGCTGTCATCTTGCAGTGCATCGTGGGCTGCATCATCGACGCTTTCATCATCGGGGCGGTCATGGCCAAGATCGCCAAGCCCAAAAAGCGCAACGAGACATTGGTGTTCTCGGATGTGGCCGTGGTAGCAATGAGGGATGGGAAGCTTTGCATGATGTGGCGTGTGGGAAACCTGCGCAAGAGCCACCTGGTGGAGGCCCACGTACGAGCACAGCTGCTGAAGGTAAGCGAGAGGGAGGGAGGGAGGGAGGGAGGGAGAGAGAGAGAGAAGGAGAGAAAGTGACAGGGTAATTAGATTTGAAGCCTCTTTATTGAAGGATATTTTTATTGGGAGATTTTAACCCACACTGTGGAGAGAGTGAGAGCATAAGTGAGAGAGAGAGAGAGAGAGAGAGAGAGAGAGAGAGAGAGAGAGAGAGAGAGAGAGAGAGAGAGAGAGAGAG
>JBBIGC010000007.1:10197229-10216147 GCA_037576955.1 Lepidarchus adonis
TCACTGCTCCCTGGGCGCTGTTCATAGCTGCCCACTGCTCCACGTGTGCACGTGTGATGGATTAAATGCAGAGGACACATTTCATTGTGGTGCACTGTGTGCTGTGGTGTGTTCACAATGACAAATAATTACCTTTACTTCCCTTCTAATTCCATTGCAATGTTTATCCTACTCATGTCCTCTATAAACCTATCTCCTTTCTGTTCTCCTTTCTTTCCTGTTGTATCTCCTCCACACTAAAGATGGATGGCACTCGTTCTCTTGGTCGTGGAAGTAGCACTGTTAACCGGGTGAGTGGGACTGATCTTTTTACTAACAACACTATTTGCTTCAAATGAAATTCTACTACTTATCAGGATTAGATTTTTACTAGATGCTTGTCCCACACTCACTGGAAAGTAGGGTTGCATTGTGTTTGAGAATAGCACGTCTAATCTAAATTTTGTCAATCATATTTACATCTTAATCACACTGTGTTTGAATTGTGAGTATGTATCTTCCTTTAAGCTAATGTTTTGTGTTTGCACTTATTTTAATTCTTGTATATTATGTTTTCCCTCTGTGTCAACCTTGCACTCATTTGTCCATCCCTCCGTCCCCTTTCTTTATTCTTGTGCTCTAACAGAGTGTGCAGTATGTGAGTATCCTGACTTTGAGGATGGTGAAGGTTTGGCTGTGTGCTGTGCCTGTGCTCCTGTTGTCCTGTAGGAGGCAACATAGTTCTCTGAGCGCTTGGCTATGGCAGTTAATAATCCATGCCTAACCTAGTGTCAGTCCTGCTTGGGCTGTACCACTCATCATTTTATAGTCAGCTTTATAGTTTTTAAAACAAAAACAAAACACATACACATTCAAGGAGTGATGTCCAATCTTTGTTCTAGACACTCACATGATTTGTGATGTCATTAAAGGAATGGACTAACATAAAATGTGCAATTTTACACAGTGAAGGCATGTTTGGGGTACACATTCACCCAAATTCTCTCCATTAAACAACAACAAAACCTCTTCCAGCCTGCGCAACTGCTTCCATCTTCATTAAGGTGGTATAGACTTTTAGGACATGGCATGACTTCACCATTATAGGCAGCCATTTTGAATAACACCAGGGCTGGTATTCATAAAGCACTTTTAATGAGGACTTGGATCTTGCATTTCTCCTGATGTATGACAGTCATTGTTACAAAAACTGTGTGTAGATTAGATTAGTAAGTGGCTTTTGAAAACAGACCCTGTTGGCTAAAATGGCTGTTCAGTTATCTGGTTCTAAACTAAGCATTTTTAGCTTAGGGCAAGTGTGAAATTGCGTTTGATTCCTTTAAGAAAATTGTTGCAGATTGTTAATTTCACAGTTTTTTTTACTCTGTGTGTGTGTGTGTGTGTGTGTGTGTGTGTGTGTGTGTGTGTATAACAAATATCTTGCTGCTCCCTTTAGTTTATGTCCTTTGCAAATATTTACCATGTAGTTGCTGGAGCTTAGCAGAATCCCACACAGTGATGGGAGAAGTCTGCACTGAAGTGAGTGACTTTAGGTTAAGTTCTGTTCCTGCTCTTTATTCTGTAGGGTGAACTAGAGAGACAGCTCCTGCAGGCCAACCCTATCTTGGAAGCCTTTGGTAATGCCAAGACTGTCAAAAATGACAACTCCTCCAGATTTGTAAGAATCTTTCTCCTTTGTCTCTCTCAGTTACTTGCTTAAAACTATCAAAATTAGTAAAGTTAAGTGTGAATTAAACTGTGTTTCAGGGGAAATTCATCCGTATCAATTTTGATGTGACTGGCTATATAGTTGGTGCCAACATTGAGACCTGTATCCTTTGAAAATTGAATCTGCAAAAAGTAATTATGCAACTCGCCATTGTCCTCTCTCTTATATTTATTCAGTTTGACCTGTAGCTTTTTATTTTACTTCTTTTTGACCAGAAATTACAGTATTCTGTTTCCTTCAGCTGTGTATGTGTTCTTAACTGGTGTGTGTATCAGATCTTTTGGAGAAGTCTCGAGCCATCCGCCAGGCCAAAGATGAGAGAACCTTTCATATTTTCTACCAGTTACTTTGTGGGTCCTCTGAGGCCATGAAAAGTAATAAGCTGAAATCACCTACACACACTATGAGCTTTCACACACTTTCAGTACAACATTTGAGAATTTTCTTTCCACAAAAAAAATTATTTCTTTTCTCTCCAGCTGATCTGCTCCTGGGCAGTGCTGATCAGTACCGCTTCCTGTGTGGGGGTTCAATTCCTGTTCCAGGGCAGAGTGATGCAGAGAATTTTACTCAGACCATGGACTCCATGAACATCATGGGTTTCACTCAAGAAGAGTCCACATGTAAGAGAGAGAGAGTGAGAGTGAGAATGCTGTGAAATACTGTTTCTATTGGACTTACTGTAAGCAGTATGTCAAAATATGTTGTTCAAGACCCAGAAACAAGTTTTTTTCTGAACATAGGGCTTCAAAACCAGTTTTAACAAAATTTCAACCAAGTTAACATAATTAAAAATAAGCCTGGATAGCTATTGCACCTTGCAGAAGTAAAATACAGTTGATAGCCCTTAATTATTTTCTGAATATTGTTTTTTTATGCATTACACATTATACATTTTATATTTAATGCATAGTGTTACAGTAAGTTCAACATACCTTGGAATTGTGTTATGACAGCCAACTATGCTACAGATGCTAACAGATGACCTACCAGTGAAAAACAGCAATGCTATGATGATTATCATTGAAGATGCAGCTTAAACCCAGACAATAATCACCCTTTCATATAAAACATTTACCCTGAGGAAAGGCACAGTTTTTACCCCAATGAAGAAGATATAAACAGTTGAGACCAAACAGCTGACAAACCAGTCTGACAGCAAAGTCAAGGAAAAACAACAGCAAATCACTGGACTCCATAATTTCAAAATTTCTATGGAAAATCAAGCCACCACGAATAAGTTTGAAAACTTTACAGAAACACAAAAGTCATGGTGGTCTTGAGCTTCTAAATTTCTATAATTACTTTTTTGCCAGTAGACTGATAAGTATCATAAAATGGACTTCACAAGAACAATGAGACTTAAACTGGTTGGATATTGAGCAAACTCTATGTAATAACATTCAAATCTATGACCTACATTTTATCAGTCATATACTTAAATGACATAACTGTTGAGTATCAGTATTAGTACATCACTGTCAGCCTGGTGGGAATTTCTTAAAATAAATAAAAGATTACTGAACCCATGCAAACTGACACCCATCTGAAACAACACAGACATCCTGCTGAATAGAAAAATGATAAACAATAAAGGAATAAAATGACATGCAACACAATTGCATGATCTCATTTGACAAACTAATACTTAGAATATCTTCAGCTCAAATTAATTATACAAAGTTAACTGAATTTTAAGCAATTCGAACTAGAGCCTTCACCTATAACTTCTTAAAAACTCCAACAAAAAACGCCTGAGGGCATGGCCTTGGTTGGCCGAGGGGTGGGGGTCTGGCTGGCTGGACTAGCTCTTCTCTCACCAGTGGGAGGGCTCTTCTTTTGAAACTGTGGCTGTCTGGTGAGGGGTTGGTCTGGGCCTTGATTGCCTGGCTCCACCTGCTTTCCCCTTGGTCCAGGGTGAGGGCGCTGTATCCCTCAGACGGCATTAACCATTGCCACCATTAAAACTACAGACAAACAGAAATCCCACTGTTTGTCAAAACTGTCAGGACAAGACAGGTAATAAAAAAATAAAACAAAAGGAAACAATTACGCCAGCAATTACATATATAGATACCACTGCATGGCATGTTTTGCACCACATACATGTTATTGCCTATGAATAAATGCACAATTAAAATACATTAACTGTAAAATTTTAACCTAACCTTAAGCTGAGAAAGTGCACCACAACAGAACCACTGCATTTAATACCCATCACATGTGCACACATGAAGCAGCACGTAGGTGTCAACAAAACTAAGAGAGCAGTGTAGTGGGACAGTGCCTTATTCAATGGTACCTTGGTAGGACCTGGGTCAGGACTAAAACCTGCAGCCATTTAATAATAAGGGCTAGGTCTTAACCACTTGGCCAACACTGCACACATCATAGCTGTTTTAGGTGTTTTAGCTGTTTTGTGAAAGGTTATAGCACTTTAATTGCAGACCACTGACAACTGACAGCATCTTTTGTCTGCTTGCCTTTGGATGTATGTAGAATTTTTTTTTTTTTTCTTTTCAGATTACAAAGGCACGTATTTAGTTTTTTTCTAAAGCTTGAAATTTAGAATGCTGGCACACCAATCATTAAATCATATTAAAAATGTTATTTATTCTAATTTGTTTAGCTTGGACCAGCTTATACTAGTCTTATGATAGTCTAGCTTATTTGATTATGTACTCCTAATAATAACAATAAGATTTATTTATAGTGTGCCTTTTGTACAAGTAAATGCAATTCAAAGTGGCCTTTATTTTGATACAGATGTAGTAAAACAATAAAAGCTAGAGTAATGCTCTTAACAAGTAACATGTATGAAATGTCTCTTCCATTTAAGGGGGCTTAAAATTTGCTACTTTTACTTGGTGAAATACAGGTGGTTTATTTCTATTTGTATTTGTATTCTTCAAACCATTTAAAACCATTGATTATGATAATTGATATTTTTGAATGCATATATCATATTGACAAAATGCTAAAATTGATATGATAACTTTGAGTTCAGTGCTTTTTTTTCAGCAGTTTTTGTTAAAAAGTCACTCAACTTCTCTCTCACATTTTCTTACAGCCATGTTGAAGGTGATTTCTGCTGTGCTGCAGTTTGGAAATATTTCATTTCAAAAGGAGAAGAATACAGACCAGGCATCTATGCCCGATGACACGGCTGCACAGAAACTCTGCCACCTGTTGGGCATCAGCGTGCTAGAGTTCAGCCGAGCCATCCTCACCCCTCGCATAAAAGTGGGCCGTGAATATGTACAGAAGGCCCAGACCAAGGAGCAGGTGTGTGCGTGTGGTGTATGCGTGTGCACAGTTATGGAGTGATTATTCCATGGTGTTGTACAGTGATTTGAAGAGGATAACAGAGAGATTTAGTGTCATTTAGTGTCAATCAAGACATTGAGAGATGGAGTTATTTCTGTATATGCTGTTGGGTGTGTTCAGGCAGACTTTGCGGTGGAGGCTTTGGCGAAAGCCACCTATGAGCGCCTATTCCGGTGGCTGGTGCACCGCATTAATCGAGCATTGGATCGCAGACAGAGGCAAGGAGCATCCTTTATAGGGATCCTGGATATCGCTGGTTTTGAGATTTTCCAAGTAAGGCTAACAGAGGGAGGAAGGGACACTGGACAGACCTTGTTTACACATTAGAAATGTCATTCTGCTCTATACCAGCCTCCTTTTCCTCATATCCAGTTTCTGTGTCCTTTTCAGCTGAACTCATTTGAACAGTTGTGTATCAACTACACTAATGAAAAGTTGCAGCAGCTTTTTAACCACACCATGTTTGTGCTGGAGCAAGAGGAATACCAGCGTGAGGGCATTGAGTGGAACTTCATTGACTTTGGCCTGGATCTGCAGCCCTGCATTGACCTCATTGAGAGACCGGTCAGTATGTGTATGCGTGTGTGTGTGTGTGTGTGTGTGGAGGACCTCCTGCTATAAGTAATGATTTTACTGCCAAATCGTTCAGATATCATCTGTCTCATATTCTGATAATTGACTGTGACTGATGGTACTTCAGTACAACAGTTAACAATACATGGTGAGCACAGAGAGAACGAAGAAAATGAGGTGAGATGAGAGACATGACAAGTGAGCAACAGAGGCAGGTCTTTATGCACTTTTTAACATCTCGGGTAACAGGAACTGATGTAAATATGCCAGTGTGGAATCACCAATTTGTAGAAGACTGAAATGGTAATAGACATAATAAGGAATGTGTCCTTCCAATAATTCAGCAGCATGAGTCAGGGGAAGAATGGGTGTGATTGCAAGAAAATTGTGTCAGATAATTAGTAATTAACAATTGACTAATAATAAATAACTGGTGATTGGTAATGTTCTTTTATATAAGTTTATTATTAGTTCAATTAGTCAATTAACCCTTCAGTATCTCTACAAAAGCAACAATTTTGTTTAAATTACCTCTACCCTTTAACAATGGATCCCAGTGTTACAGCTTTATATGTAAAAAGCATGCAACAAAAGAGTAATTGGAAAAGAAAACTAGAAAAAATATCTATTATTTTTGTTAATATTTTTGCAGTGTAAGAGGATGCTAGAAATCAAAATATATATAGAAAAGTTAGTTCTGAATTTCCACCTTGTTAAAATGTCTTTTTAAGATTTTATTTTTTGCAAGGCACAACATAACAAAGCCAAAAACATTTTTGAGAAAATAATAATATCAACTTTACATTCAACCACTTTTCCTCAATTTTTTTTTGAGAAAATAATAACTTCACATTTAAGCTATTCTGAAGCTTTTGCCAATGTAACTGTTGGGAATGTGCTTGTGTACTAAACTATCGCACTGCATCCGCCATTAAAGGCAGACATCATGGTATTTATCATATAATGATATAAAACATCTGTATTTCCACACACTAACATCTTTTGAACTATGCCCAACGTGGATATGCACTGTAACTGCTCTAGTGGCTGTTTTTCACAAGATTTGTTACCCTCTCTGGAAATACTGTTTGGGAAGGTTCATAGGTTCAATAGTCTCTCACTTTAGGTTGTTTGGTTGCACAGGCGCATCCCCCTGGTGTGTTGGCACTGCTGGATGAAGAGTGTTGGTTTCCACGAGCAACAGATCGATCATTTGTAGACAAATTGTCTGCTGAGCAAGGTTCCCATCCCAAGTTCCACAGGCCTCGGCAGCTTCGTGAAGAGGCTGATTTCTCCATCATACACTACGCTGGAAAGGTTTGACCTTATTTCACTTTTATTCCATCTCTTTTAGACAGATTAGATTTAGTATAATGTTCTCTCTTTTTTTCACTTTTTCTCTCTCTCTCTATCTCTCTCACACACTCTGTCTTTTGGTCTTTCAGGTGGACTATAAGGCAGATGAGTGGTTGGTGAAGAACATGGATCCTCTAAACGATAATGTAGCATCTCTTCTACACCAGTCATCTGACCATTTTATTTCAGAGCTTTGGAGAGAAGGTGAGAAGATGCATTTGAATGTGTGTGTGCGTGTGCGTCACATTTTTATTGTCACTTTAATGAAAGCAATTGGATGCAGTTTGCATAATTAATATTTCAATAATAAAAGATCAGTTACACACTAATGTTAAATTATCATGTACTAACTTGTTTTTCACCTGTTTCTCTTCTCTCTCTGCTTCTTATATTCTCTCATATTTTATTTTTATCTGTATCATATTTATCATTCACCTAACCCTTTGACCTTTCCTCCATTTGTCTTTTCATCTCATGTCTTCTCGTCTCTTCCTTTCTCTCCTTTTCTCTTCTCTTGTTTTCTGTGCCTTTCCCTTCCTCAGATATTCAGACTCTTCCTCGTGTCTACTTTTTTGACTCCTATGCTACACTGCAGACCAATGGCTCAGACAGCAGTAGGTTACCCTCCCGCTCGTCTTTTCCACCATCCTTTGGTTTTGATTTCTCTCCATCTTTCTCATTTTGTGTAACTGTTGTGTCACGCTTATACACATACACTTTATGGTCAAAAGTATGTGGAAACCTGTCACACTTATGTGAGCTTGTTGGACATCAACTTCCTCTACCATGGTCATGTTGGCTCTTGCTTTGCAGCTTTAATCCCTGTGGAATGTGAATGTGGCAGTCTGAGCCTATTCAGCCAAAAGAGCATATTGACATTCTTGTGAACTGGAGTTTCTCTACACCAGACAATGTATTTTTGGACCTTACTTCATGTACAGGAGCACCGTCATGGTGGAACAGAAAAGCCCTTGAGTAGACCTTGTCTAAATTGTTTAAATAAATCTGAAATCATATAATTGTTTAAATGTCACAGTTCTTATTTTAACCCTTTTTTGGAAGTAAAGCCCTTAGATCATAATCATAAAGACTTCATCAGAGTTATTGTTGTCCAGTAGGTAGAGTTCTCCTGGCATCTGCCAAATCCACTTTTATCTGTGACTGATAGTTGTCACTCATCTACAATTGCAACATGCCATACCTCATTTCAGCCAGCTCCTAACACACATGTTTTGTTATGGTGTAGCTCCTAGAGCATTTTGGAACTCCACAGAGAGTGAAGTAACAGGGGATAGGTGAGTTTTAGTCATTTCAACACTCAGCAATAAGCGTGGCTGAAACACCTGAACATAATCAGGAGTTTCCACACACTTTTGGCCATGTATATATATATATACACATGTGTATTTTTCTTTTTGTCTTTTTCACCCTTCTTATTCTTAGTTCTCTTTCTAACTATTCATATTCTACCATTTTATACAAGGTGATCAATGTGTGTGAGTGCGTGCGTGCGTGCGTGCGTGCGTGTGTCTTTGTGCTGCAGTGGCTTGTACTAGTTCTCATTACTGTCACATAATTTGTATTGAGATTGAACTATTAAGTATTTACATTAGTTTCATTGGGAATGTGATGTAACATGCTTTTATAGTATCTTAATGTTGTTTCCTGTGTCTGTAGTAGTCAAATTATGTTTGTCTGCTAGCATTGGTACATCACTGTAATTTTAAAAGAATCTGTTTCATTCTCATTTGAAGTCGCTACATTCTTAATAAAATAACAAACATTTCATTCATAAACCCATGAAAGCAAAAATGAGTTCTACCTGTGTATAAAATTTGCAATTATGAACATCCTTCATAGGCAGTGGTATCCTAGTGGTTAGGAACTTGCCCTTGTTATCGACATACAGCTACAGTGCTTCCCTGGTGCTGCTGATAGATATCTACTGCTCCACTTGTGATGGGTTAAATTCAGAGGTCACATTTCATTGTGGTGCACTTTGAGTGATTGGGTGTGTTCACAATGACAACTAGCAATTTATGCTTATCATTTTTAAATGTGGAACAGACGTTCACAAGTGCACAGACATCAAATGGCTTTACTGAGCCATCTGTTTTATGGAATATGGAGCCAGAATCAATCCACATTTTGGGGGTAACTGTGCTGAGATGGAAATTATAGAGATGACTAAAGTCTGAAATTAACTAAATGTTTATTTTTCAGTTTATTTAACTCATCTGTTGCCTCTAACAACACAAAGCAGACATTCTTTTTAGCAATGGGATTGATTTCAATGTCAGATAATTGAATTGTTCATAGTTTTATCTCAGTACTTGTATGGCAATAGTGTGGTGTTAATTCTCACTGCACATGCATGTTACCAACACCTGTTACACTATGTCCAAATGTTTGTAGACACCTACTTATCAAATTGTTCTTTTAAAACAAAGGCTACAAATTGAACCACCCACCCCACCCTATTCCACTTTGTAGCAACACCCCTTATTCTTTTGGGAAGAATTTAATGTTGAAACATTGCTGTTGGGATTTAGTTACACCTGAGTCACCTTCGTTAATTTATTAGATAGGGTGTCTGTATGCTTTTGGACATGTTTTGCATTTTATTATGCTGATTTTGTTTCTTTTTTGGCCTGCAATGAATATTGTTAGGCCTCTGAAGTTCTGCATGTCCTTATTATGAACTCCAGATGTAAGCTGGTTTCTGCTGATTCTCCCTGTTATAAACATAAATGTTTTAAACTCTAAATGTTCTTTATATTATGTTTATTGTGGACATGGACTATAAATATTTTTATACACCATTTGACAAAATGAAATCTTTTTAGATTACACATGCACCTCCCTGTCTTTTTCTCATTCATGCATACTCCTTCAATTACTAATTTTTGTATTTTTGTACAACATGGTAATTCAGATGATATGGTAAAATATGGAAATATGGTAAAATATATCAACATTTTAACATTTTTCTTTATCACAGGACGCAACAGCAGAGATTTTTTAAAAACTTTTTCTCATACAGAAAACCTAGAATAGGCAGGACATTGAATAGAGAAACCATTTAATTTGCTAGGTTATCACACATAATTCTTGTGCATGTTCTTCAGTGGAGAGGATTGTGGGATTAGACCAAGTGACATCTGGTGGGCTGGCTGAGGGCAGTGGACCAGTGACTTTTGGAGCAGCAGGGCTGAAGACGAAGAAGGGAATGTTCCGGACAGTTGGACAACTGTACAAAGAGTCACTGACCAAACTAATGGCCACACTACGAAACACGAACCCAAACTTTCTGCGCTGCATCATCCCCAACCATGAGAAGAGAGTGAGCAAGACCTTTAAAATATTACTCTAATAATTACATATTACATAATTACATAATAATTATACTGAAAATGTAATGTTTAGTTTTATAAACATTATGAATTGGGATTGAACTCTTCACCAGTGCACATATCACTCCTATATTGTTAATTCCCCCAACCTCCACCTTTTATTCTCTCCCCCGCTTTAAGGCTGGAAAGTTGACTCCGCATTTGGTCTTGGATCAGCTAAGGTGTAATGGAGTTTTGGAGGGAATCAGGATCTGCAGACAGGGCTTCCCCAACCGCATCCCCTTCCAGGAGTTCAGACAAAGGTGAGTGCGGTTGTGTGTTATTTTTCTGCTTGTTATTGTAGCAGTGACTGATCCATCAGAACCACCTGGCTAGATTCTCCTTCAGTCACTTGGATCTATTGTGCACCCAAGCCTCCTTATTCTCTCACTCTTAACACAATGATTTACCTCCAAGTGTTTTTAAAAAAATTCTCATTCTCTTCTGTTCGGTTGTTTATCTCATCATGATTTGTCCTTCTGTCTCTCATTGCTGTTTTCTCTCAGGTATGAGATTCTGACACCAAATGCCATACCTCGTACCTTCATGGATGGGAAGCAGGCTTGTGAGCTCATGGTAAGTGCAGTGTTGGGGTACTGCAAAAACAGGGTATTCAATTAAATCAGTCGTTTAAGTTCATTCAAATGCATGCATCATTTTCACATGAAATATTTTTCATCAGTGAAGTTTTGTGTGCATTTAATATATATAATTTAGAAATGATGATAAATTACATTTTCAGTGTAATGACTAGATATTTGTTTTGGTAATTTGACTTTGAGCATTTGAGTGCACTTGCTTGTGTAGGTGTTGAATGAGGAATATGTAGTGATCTGTATTCAAGCTGTTGGACATTAAATGTTTTTCCTTTGTTTTCTGGTTTGCTAACTGTTAGAAAGTGAACATGTTGTGTCACTGATTTAAGTGTGATTTCATTTTAGTAACAAATAAGCCATATGTACCTGTGCACAGATCGGTGCTCTGGAGCTGGATCGGAACCTATTCCGGGTGGGCCAAAGTAAAGTCTTTTTCAGAGCTGGAGTGTTGGCTCATCTGGAAGAGGAGAGAGACCTGAAAATCACTGACACCATCATTCACTTCCAAAGCGCTGCCCGCGGATACCTTGCCAGGAGGTGTGTGCATTTGTGTTTGTGTGTGTATTTGTAGTCCTAAAGATTTTTAATTGATTTAAATGTAACCGCTGTGTTTAGGGATAGCAATTATTCACATTTTGTTTGCCTTTATTGTGCTTTGATGCTCCTTTCAGTCTTAAAAATCTAGATAAATATTTCTTCAGACAGAAAAACAATATTGTTATGTTCAGATTCAGATTAATAAAACATGTGTTCTGGAAGAGATGTGTCCAGGAAGACATTAAAACCACTGACAGGTGAAGTGATTAACGTTGAGTGGCACCTGTCAGGGAGTTGGGATTTATTAGGCAAGTGATCAGCCAATTCTTGACATTGAGAGCATCTCACAAAACAGCAGGTCTTATGGAATGTTCCAAGGATGCAGAAAGTAGTACTGTACCTATCAAAAGTGATCCAAGGAAGCACAACTGGTGAGTCAGTTAGAGGGTCATCCAAGGCTCAGTAGGCAGTAAAGACTAGCCTGTGGTCTGATCTCAAAGAAGAGCTCCTGTTGCACAAAATGCTGGTTTAGATAGAAAGATATTAGAAGATAGAGTGAACTTCACTCTGAGCTGTTTTGGCTGCATAAGGGAGACATGCACAATATTAATCAGGTGGTCTAAATGTTATGGCTGATCTATATATAATTAAATTTGATGAATTACAAAATGTGTTCTTATAACTGTTTGTTTTAAATGGTGTGTTTGGCTGTAGGGCGTTTCTGAAGAAGCAACAGCAGCTAAGTGCACTGCGGGTTATGCAGAGAAACTGCGCCGCTTACCTGAAGCTACGCAACTGGCAGTGGTGGAGACTCTTTACCAAGGTAATAACTACAGTGGATTGTACAAATGCTGTATTTGTGTTCTCTTGCACAGGCAAATGGAAATTGGCTTAATTGTTCATTAATATTATTATAAACTATTTAAGGATTCAGTTTTAGTGTCAATCTTCCAGTGTCAGGTACTAGCCAGTTTCTCATTTGATCTGCAATCTGTCCCTAGGTAAAGCCACTGCTGCAAGTGACCCGGCAAGATGAGGAAATTCAGGCTCGAGAGGCAGAGCTTCAGAAAGCCAAAGACAATCTGAGCAAAGTGGAGCATGAGAATACTGAACTAGAGAGAAAACACCAACAGGTACATCAGTCCTTCATTTTCTGTGGCCTGAATTTGTGAAGTGGTTCTGAAATTAAAGTCATTGCTTGAAGCCGCTGACGTGGTTTTCTTACTGCTGTCCACCCCGTCACATACACACAAACACACACAATTGCCAGCTGTTGGAAGAGAAGGCTGTACTTACAGACCAGCTACAGGCAGAGGCTGAGTTATTTGCTGAGGCAGAAGAGATGAGAGCACGGTTGGCCAGCCGCAAGCAGGAGTTGGAGGAGGTGCTAGGAGAGCTTGAAGGCCGACTGGAGGAAGAGGAAGAAAGGGGTGTGCAGTTAACCAATGAGAAGAAACGGATGCAGCAGCACATACAGGTGAGTGAAGTCCTGTGTTCTGCCTGTGTGGAGTTTATTATAGTCTTTCTTTCTTTTTTTCAATTGAGTTTTTGAAACCACCAC
The DNA here is from genome assembly GCA_037576955.1 of Lepidarchus adonis. NCBI lineage: Eukaryota > Metazoa > Chordata > Actinopteri > Characiformes > Lepidarchidae > Lepidarchus > Lepidarchus adonis. The sequence continues at coordinate 10,210,280 of JBBIGC010000007.1, forward strand.
CCCCACCATCCCCTAAATAAATAAAGGGGAGGACAAATATATATTCACATAAACACATACATACACACATAGTGATATGTTCTTTAAATCTCTCTGTTTCTCTCTCTCTCTGTGTCTGTCTCTCTCTCTTTCTCTCAGGATTTAGAAGAGCAGTTGGAGGAGGAAGAAGGGGCACGGCAGCGACTCCTGCTGGAGAAAGTTTCTCTGGAAACCAAAGTGAAGAGTCTGGAGACAGAGACCATGACTGCTGGAGAGCAGAGAGACAGACTAAGCAAGGTCTCACAGCTTAAGACCGCCTTTTTCATCATTATCAGATTCTTAATTTTCAGTGCCATGCAGTTTGCCTCTGACATTACAGGAGTTCCTTGTTGTGTATTAAATGGCCTTACATAAAGATAGTATGAGATTTAACTTGGACAAGCCAATCTATATGTTTAATACAATGCTACTTGGCTGATTTTTTCAGGCTTAGAATAAATCTTGAGCTCAACTGCAGGCAGTTTGGACCAGTGGTTCTTAACCTTGTTGGAGGAACCGAACAACACCAGTTTCATATGCGCATTCACCGAAAATATGATTTTTTTTTCCAAATTCAAGACATAGATATGTTTTTTACTGGTGCACAAAATGAGCCGTGCATGAACATCACCTTAAAACCAACAGAATTCTGCTGGTGCGAGACTAGAGTTGGCATCTCAAATCATGCAGATAGGAGCTCACTCCCATCACGTTCCGTGATACATGTGAATCCATGTTGTACATATTCGTTCGACCACTTTCTTCTTTTGCCCGACATAGTTAGTATGGATTAAAATATTAACAAAAAAATCACACTAAGTACTACCACGACAGTCACACGCTGATTACTAAGCGCACTAAATTCCCCGCAGCACTGATTGGCCAAACAGTGATGACCAAGCAGGGCATGTCATCACAAATTTACATGATAAAAATACATGATAGATACATGATGGACCTCCACGGTGGAGGCTCTGCCGAACCCCTGGGACCGACTCACTGAACCCTTAGGGTTCAATCGAACCCAGGTTTAGAACCACTGGTTTAGACATAGGTTTATGAAACAGATTTGAGTCCGGTTTGGACCATAACTATAAAGGCTCATCCATACAAATTCACCTCTGTCTTTCCTTCTCTTACTTATCTCAGGAGAAGAAGCATTTAGAGGACAGGTTGAATGAGGTATCAGACCAGCTGACTGAAGAAGAAGAGAAGGTGAAGAGTCTCAACAAGCTGAAGAACAAACAAGAAGCTGTCATTGCTGATCTGGAAGGTAAAAGATACTGTTAATAAGCCATATTGTGTTAACAATTTTGTGTTAACACTTTATCAAACATTGATTTATCTGTGATATAGACTAGTTCTAATCCGTTTCACAAGACTTACCTTTCATTCTAATATATATCACATACCTTCCTTCAGAGCGTCTGAAACGAGAGGAGCAGGGCCGCCTAGAACAGGAGAAATGGAGGAGGCGCATGGAGGGTGAGGCAGCAGAGGCCCAGGAGCAGCTGACTGATCTGGGTCTGCTAGTCACAGAGCTCCGCAGCAGCCTGTCTAATAGAGAGAAAGAGATCACCACACTGCAGACACGGTACAAACACAGACATATACATTAATGTAGATATACATTCAGACTTAGACTGTCACTCTTGCTTCCAATTATTCTAAAGATCTGTTGAGTAATCACAATAAAAAGCCACGATAAAATTAAATTTAACAGAACAGCTTTTAAAGATTCCAAAGCATCTACATGTTCAATTTCTGTAACATTTTACTTAATGGAGTAAAATGTAATAATTGTGGTACCTCTAATACTGACACATGCACAGATCTCACACAGACAGCAGAACTTACCTGTGTATTTTTATTTGTGTGTCAGGTTGGAAGAGGAAGGCGCTCGGCGTGCAGAGGCACAGCGCGCTCTGAGGGAAGCGGTCTCTCAGTTATCAGAACTGAAGGAAGAGGTAGAGAATGAACGAGGAATGAGAGAGAGGGCTGAGAAGCAGAAAAGGGATCTGGGTGAAGAGTTAGAGGCCCTCAGGACTGAACTAGAGGACACACTGGACACCACAGCTGCCCAGCAAGAGCTCAGGTGTGTATGTGTGTGAGTGTTTGTGAGTGTGAGTGTGAGTGTGAGTGTGAGTGTGAGTATGAGTGTGTGCGTGTACGTGCATGTGCGTATGTGTTTATATGTTTAAGTATAACCTGAATCAGTGCAGATAACTCGGTACTTTTAATTGTACCAGTGTTTGAAGGAAACTAAACCAGAACAAAACATTTGTGTTTGGGCACAAAATGATCAAATAATTGGTGTTACATTAAAGGGCATACAGGAAGGGTCCTTCAGTGTTTTGCAGAAGAGGAAGCAGTGTGTGAATGTAGATAAAGGCATTAAAACAATGTTTTTAAATGCAACAAATGTATAACTTGTGCTTTAGTGGTATTGTAATTATTTTTGTTTGTCAAAGTGTCACATAATTGTAGCCCCACATAGTTGATACAGAATAATAGATTTTCGTTGTAATTGGATTTCTTTGTGTCTGCAGCCCTAACAGGACACAGACCACTTTTTGGACAATTTGTATGGATATTACTGAATATTTGTATGCATATTACACACTGCAATACAGTAAATATTATACATGAAAATGTCTGTAAACAGAGGAACTGTGAATCTAATTACCATATTATGTTGTGTCAAGGTCTCGGCGTGAAGCTGAGTTAGGAGAGCTACAGAGACTGGTTGAGGAGGATACTCGGCGCCATGAAGCCCAACTGTCAGAGCTCAGAGTGAAGCACAGCGCTGCTATTGAGTCCCTACAAGAACAGCTGGACAATGCCAAAAGAGTGAGTCTGTACTTCTGTGAGTTCTGTGAGTGCCTTAATGTCCTCCTGGTGTTATTAAACAAAGTAACATCTGCTTTTTATGTTACCTGCACACATAAAAGTTCAGAATCATGAATGTATGGCCATGTCTATCTGCATTTGTATATCTATAATGTGTGTCTATGCATTTTCAGTCTCGTCAGTCTCTAGAAAAGGCGAAAGTTGTGCTGGAGGAGGAACGTGTAAACCTTACAGCTGAGCTTAAGACCCTGCAGGGTGGGAAGATGGAGAGTGAAAGAGGCAGGAAGAGAGCGGAGGGACAGCTTCAAGAACTTACTGCCCGCTTGGCCCAGGCTGAAAAAGAGAGGGAACAGAGGGAGGATAGGCTACACAAACTCCAGGTAAAGGAGGAGGAGATGACTGGAATGTTATGATGGTGTGACAAATGCAGTCGTTGATTGAGGTGTTTACATTGTCTAGAGCAACGGTTCCCAAACTTTTTTGTTTAATGTCAGACAATGTTTTCACAGACCGGCTTTTAAGGTGTCGCAGATAAATACAACAAAATGAAATGATACGACCAACACAAAAACTGTGGTATTTTGTAAATATAATAATAAACGTGAATCCACTGTTTAATTATGTAACTTTATTAGCAGTGTCCTCCTGAAATGTGCCAACATTAAGAGTAACATCCTCCTCTCTGCCCACTAATGCTCTCTGGTCGCTATGGTAACGTTTATGCGTCAAGAGTGAGTCATAGACGGAAGTAACACAGAGACTTCATTCATTTTTCAAAATAAAACACTGATCAGACTCGGATAATAGATAAAATGGAAACAATGTAAGTTATTTATTCTTTCCCCCAGGGGTTGGGGACCGCTGGTCTAGAGTTTAGTTTTAGCACCAGACAACTTTTTATTGCATTGTATTGTTAACAGAACTGAATTTATTGTTGTGATAGCTTCTATTTTATATCTGTAAAGAAAAACTCAACCCCCACTCACCATTCTGCACTGAAAACAAGCTTGTTTAGCAACAATACACATTTAGCAGTTCATTTCACTTAACTATTTAAATATTCATCTTTAATACAGTTGATCAATAAATTTGGCCATTTTGAACTTCAAATGTATTCAAATGAGGGTATTGTGTGACTGTTGTGATGTTACAGGCGAATATTTTTGACAGTCTTCTCATAATTTCCTTCTTTTAGTTGGAGATTGAATCCCTCTCCAGCTCTCTGTCAGCAGCTGACACTAAATCCCTTCGTTTGGGCAAAGAGGTCAGCAGTTTGGAGAGTCAGCTACATGATGCTCAGGTAATTATATTTGTGTCCTTGCACATGTTAATTTTGGTGTTATCTGAGACTGATTGATTGCATAAGAGGTGAATAGCTTACTCTGCAGATAGCTTTGTTCAGAGACTTTAAGTTTAAAACCACTATATAAATTAACATTGAAAATCCTATTGAAAGCTTAAATTACTTTTAATGTAATGTGCAACACTGACCATTTGACTTATGGAAGTGCTGTCCCACAAATGACACATGAAATCAAATTCGCTTTAGAATTACTTTTTAAATCCGCAATGTTTTTTTTAATTTGTGTATTTTGATCATAAATCAGTCTATAAAGCCCTTAGATTTAGTAAGGAATAAAACAGATCTGGGCTTAATACATTTGCTCCAAGGCTGAGGCAATTGCATGACTGCAATAAGCCTAGTTCTTAATAAGAGTATGAATGGTATTGCAGGAACTGTTGCAGGATGAGACGCGTCAGAAACTGGCGTTGGGCTCCCGTGTGCGGGTTCTGGAGGAAGAGAAAGCAGCTCTGATGGAGCGGTTGGAGGAGGAGCAGGAAAAGACAAGGGAGCTTACACGCCAGATCCAAACTTACACACAGCAGGTTTGTATGTAAATACACACAAACAAGCAAAGGCACAATTTTAATTTTTTTATTTATTTTTTTATTTTTTTACTTAATGTGTTCCCATAAAAAAATATTCACAAACACAAAAGAAAAAGTAGAAGTTGCCTTTTGACAGAAGTAAGTAAAATCTTCAGTTTTAGCAAATAATGACAAAATAATAATTAATTAATGAATAAGAGTTTCCTTTGTAGCTGTTTTGTGCCGTAAATTATTTAACATATGAGACTGAATATAGATAACTGTTCTTAAAATAAACATACTACACTCTCACACAGTGTTGGTTTTTAAGACATATAAGCCTTCTTCCTGGTTTTTCACACTGTTTCAGGACATAAAACAAATTTAAATATTAGTCAAAGACAACACAAGTAAACACAAAATGCATTTTAAGTAAAGGATTTTATTATTAAGGGAGAAACAAAGTACAAACCTAAGTGGTCCTGTGACAAATTGATTGCCCCCTAAACCTAATAACTGGTTGGGCCATCCTTAGCAGCAACAACTGCAATCAAGCAATAACTTGCATTGCGTCTTTTACAGCATTGTGAAGGAATTCTGGCTCAAACTCATCATTGCATAATTGTTGTAGTAGGATTTTCGAGCATGAACCACCTTTTTAAAGTCATGCCACAGCATCTCAACAGGATTCAGGTCAGCAGTGGTTTTGGTCCTGGCAATCTGCCATTCAGACCATTTTTCTTATGGTGGAGTCATGAACACTGACCTTAACTGAGGCAAGTGAGGCCTGAAGTTCTCTGAATGTTGTTGTGGGATCTTTTGTGACCTCTTAGATGAGTCGTCACTGTGCTCTTGAGGTAACAAGACAGTCACCGGCCACTCCTGGGAAGGTTCACCACTGTTCCATGTTTTCACCAGTTTTGAATAATGGCTCTCACTGTGGTTCACTGAGGTCTCAAAGCTTTAGAAATGGCTTTATAACCTTTTCCAGTCTTATAGATCTCGATTACTTTTTTTCTCATTTGTTCCTGAATTTTTTTGGACCTCAGCATTATATTTAGATTTTGAGGATCTTTTAGTCTACTTCACTTTGTTTTCATCAATCACTTTTTCACACCACTGTATGTATAT